>VXAX01003019.1:66264-290690 GCA_013399835.1 Leptocoma aspasia | reverse complement strand
TAATAATATTTTATTAAATAATTAAATAAATAATTATTTTATTTAAATAAAAAAATTAAATAATTAAATAAATAAAACTAAATAAAAGTATCTACATAGCTCCAGTATGAGCCCACAAATAGAACTGGCTGTTCAAAAGGACCTTTCAAAGCCAGAACTGTGCCTTCTGAAATCTGATTTATTTATGCAGTCCCCCATAAAACATAATTGTCTGTGAAGAGCCAAGTGCCTACAATTTTTACACTTCCACTTGAGATGAGAACAATCAGGCGTGGACTTAACTCCACGCACAACTGTTTCCCAGGTTACCTACCTTTTCCCCTCCTCAGTTATGATTACACATGTACTTAAGAGAAACTCACAAAGGAGGAATCTTTTGATGATAATTTTAGCTTTAAAATTCACCAGAAAAGTAGGGTTTTTTCTATGTGACTCCCTTTAAAATCTTCCAGTGGTTTTTGTTAAATAGAAATCTTGCCAAACATCACAGTCAGATGTTGGATACTTGTACTCCATCAGTAATTCCACTTTCATCGGTCAAACAGCAAAGTCAACCAATTGCTACTTTGTTCCACTTCCTCAAAACNAACAAAAACCAAACTTAAACTTTCAAATTTGGCCTTTCAGTTTGTGCCTTGAACTATACACACATTTGATGACTGAATGTGAAATGGGAATTAGCATATGCATGAAAAGCAGCCAGGTACCACAGTAACACAGAACACAAGAATATGAAGCACTAGACCCCAGAGACTCATCCTAAACAGGACTGGAGACTAGATTACTCAAAAGAAAAGTGGAATGCCCCAAAAAAGTATTATTTAGTTGTTTTTTTTTTTTGTGAAGTACTAGAAGGCCTACCCAGTCACAGGTTGAATTCCAGTCTGTTGTGCATTACATACAGATCTCAATCATTGGCAGGGTCAGAAACCTTTGAAATCAGCACCCTAAAATCCAAACACACACCCCACCCCAAAGCTCACAGTCATGAGAATTGAAGAAAGCCTTTCAAGATGCTCAGAGAGCACTGAACCAGTTGAAGCTGAAGGAGTTCCTGCACTTGTGTGAGCGAAGGGCAAAGCGCTGCCCTGATCCCTGCAGCAGCACCAGGGCTGAGAGGGGACACAGAATTCCAGAATTCCTGCTGCATTTCCACACAAGCAATGCTATTCACCATATCTGCCTCCTTCAGTTGCCCAAAAGCATTTAGTCAGTAACTCCAAAGCTCCTGTTTTAACTACAAAATGCACATTTGGAACCAATAAAACAAGTTTTCAAGAAAAAAGAAAAGCAATGAGGAACTGTGTTGTTTTCAGTCTGTAATGCTATTCCAACCTAAAGTTGTTAGAATTAACAATTCTAAAACTCTACAGTAATGCCAGATGCTGAAGCCAGTTGTTGTTGACTATTTAAAAAAAAGTCATTTTGAACACATCCTGACAGTATGATGCTCTTACAACTCTTTTGTTTCTTAGACTTCCAGCTGGGAAATGATAACTGGAAGACACCTGTCCCAATATTCCAAAAATCTGTAAAGGACAAGCTTTTTATCAGACTGGTGACAGCTTTTTGTTGAAAATATAATTTCTCAGTTAATCAATTATCTATCCAATTAGATAGCTTTTTGAATAAATCTATCTTTTCAGAAAAGGGAATGACAACTCCTTAGCCTCCCACTAATATCCTACAAATATCCTAATCAGCTTCCTACAGTCATCCATGCTCTGTGAAGCAAAAGCCTGATTGGGTCTCCTTGTAATTGTGAGCCTAACTTCATCTAATAGCTCTTGCTAAGTAATAAGCTTACCAGATATCACACGAAAATTATGGCACCAAGTTGAATGCATACTTTGTGCTGCTCCTGAATGAATATGAATGCCTGTTTAACTTTACTTAGCTCTTGATCCTGATTCCATTCAGCTCACAGAAGAAAAACAGTCCTTGATATTAATGCAGCAGAATCAAGTCTGCAGGCACATAACCCACTCAATTTCTGCAGAATACTCAGTTAAGAGTATTTAACTCTAGTTAAATTAATGCCTATGCACTTCTAAGATTGGGTTCAAATATTTGAAATTCAAGAGCCAAATACTACATGCTGGAAGATGATTCCATTCTGATCCAGCTGTCCTACAGCTGTGGACAGGTTTGAGTCAAGGTGACCAGCTCATTCTGTCACTGAGGTACTGTCCTGGAGGCTCAGACACTGTCCAGTGCTGGGGTACACATGGCAGGAGGAAAAAAGGACTTTCTGAAGAAGACAGTGACTTCCAGATGATCTCCAGCCCTTCCTCCCAACTAAAATGCTCTGTGGTTCCCTAACACAGACTTAAGCGCAGGACACCAATTGCTTTTTAAAAGCATAACTAANTGTGACTCCCTTTAAAATCTTCCAGTGGTTTTTGTTAAATAGAAATCTTGCCAAACATCACAGTCAGATGTTGGATACTTGTACTCCATCAGTAATTCCACTTTCATCGGTCAAACAGCAAAGTCAACCAATTGCTACTTTGTTCCACTTCCTCAAAACAGATGAAAAAATTTTGCAGTAGTAAGCACAAACCAGAAGCATTTGAATTTTAACTGGAACTAGTGAGGTCAAAATGATCTGTGCTTACACAGCCAAGCGGAGTAACACAGGGTATGAAATTACATTGGATGAGTATTCCAAGAGTTAATAGATACCAAGGGAGACACAAATAAATTTATGTTGATATTTTGATGGAGAATTTGAAAGAGATTAGGTTTATGGTACACTCCTGAGGGAGCCCTGACCAAGATAAGGAGTATGAGCTATGAGACTTCATTTCTGAGAATTACTTAGAAAAAAAAAATAAATAAGCAGCCAGAGAAGTTTTGATGACTGGTATACAGAGACTTATACCTGGCTTGCAGTCCTTGGGGAAGAGTTAAAAAGAGTCCAAGAAATAATGGATTTTCAAGCAAAAATGTGATATATTGAAAACAAGTGAATAGGAAATACAAAGGCAGTGGTGGAAATGAAAGCAGGGTGATTCTGGTGAACTCAGAAATCCAGCAAATTGTAAATAAGACATTTAAACCAGCATGAAGACAGATTCATTGAAGTCCTTAGGATCTAAATGTCATTGTTCTATTTTTAGATGCCTGGTATTTAACACAAAATATGACCTGTAATAATTGATATTTAACTACTATATTCAATTTGTAAACATGATAAAAAGGAAAAGACAAGATGAATGTTTTATAGCTGTTATGAAGAAAGCTTTGCAAGGACAGCGATGAAAATTAGAAGGGTTTAGTTTACCTCCTCTGAGATAGCATACTGTACACATCAGCCCCTCACTGTCTGTTCCACTAATTTGCATGAGCACTATAATTGACAGCTTGTTAACAGCTTATTAGGGACTCAGAAACCCTGTAACAAACACCATACTAAAAACAAGAGTGGACAGAGGCTCAAGCCGTAAGTGCTGTTTTAATGATCCCAACTGAAACCTGCAGATCAAACAGTGCCTCTTGATTGCAGAAGGAGTAATTATGACTGGGGTGGGGCTAGAAAATCAGCAGATACAGGAGCGAGAATACACAAACGGCCACACCAGGTCAGACAAATGGTCCATCCTGCCCAGTTCCTTATCTCCAGCAGCAGCAAGCTCAGGGATAGCTCCCACACACTCTCTCAGCCTCAAGCAATCTGCAACCCTGGGACTGCCTAAGCCAGGAGTGGTGTTTCATGTCTAATAGCCAGTGATGGATTTTCTTTTGCTATGAATCTCTCTAAATGCATTTTGAACCTCTGTAAAGTTTGAGCACAATTAAATTGCTTAAAATACCTTGCTACTGCAAATCCTTCTGTAGATATTATCCCAGTGCTCATTTCTAGGGGGGTAAAATAAGCAAACCAATTAATATGTAAGCTGCAACTCTTGGTTTTTTGAACTTCTAAACGTAATGTAGTTACAACATGGCGTTACCACAGCCCACGACGGAAAATGTCTATTAGCATGAATTGCAACATATCACATGAAAGACAATAACAGCATCATAACACATAGAGAAAGCTATTTGTATTTTCTGGTGAGGGAGTACAGAACTACTGAATGTTGTCCTTACTTATCTTAGGATGAAAGCCTTATTATAAGCTCATTTCAGTTGAACAAATCTCTCTGGGCTCCCTGCTGAGCAAGGCATTTAAACTTTAAAGCTAAAGGCATTCATTTTGCTTTGCTGACAGTGAAAACCTTCCTGCACAAGCTCCACGAGGCACATGGAAGCTTTTAGATCGCTCGGTGGCAGGATGCATTAAGGCATTTAGCTGCTTACTGCGCCTCTCTGCAGCGCACGGACATCAAAGGCATTCATTTCCACGGGCAGCAAGAGTGGACTCTTCAGAGCAACTATCATCAGCCCGCTCAGGTTTAAGTGCTCTTTAGATTCCAAATACAGAACACGGTGACAAAATATCCTGGGCAATATTTTTTCAGAGCATCCTGAACTCGCTGTTATTTCTGAGGAGTGTTTAGCACAGTGGTCCAGGCAGAGCTGAGAGGCTCTTTGCTGGGTCGTGGCACCTGACAGCCATCAGCAGGGAGCACATGCCTGTCACAGCGACACAGCTTCCCGATGTGCACTGTCCATATCCCAAACTGCTGCTACTAACAAAGCTCTTTCGTGGTTTATTTTTAAACAAAATAATGTTTTCCTAGGTGGTGATCTCTGGCTATGAAAAGTTACTGCCAAACACAAATACTCCGAGTCTGACTGCACACTACAAAAGGGACCGAGCGCTTCTGTGTGCAAGATCTCAAAAGCTCATCTGCCTCTATCTTGGGTGAATCAGAGATCAGAGCCAAAGTTTAATCACTTCAGTTCACCCAAGTGTAACATGACCCCAAATCAAACACCCTAACTGTAAAAACTCTTGCCATAAAAACCAGGGCAAATAAAAAATAAAATTATTTTCATCTCGGGCCTCTCTTCAGTTTTACTTAGCTTAAATTTTGGTTCCAGCTTTACACTCACTAACACCCACTGAAACCAACAGCAGCCTGCAAGGGCAACTTTTAATCATCTATTCTCAGAAGCTGCTTCTATAGTAACACCAAGAAAAGTATTTTAAAATAATGATGCTGTAAATGTGGCAAAAAGAACAACTCAAAAAAAATACTACCTTGTCTGTTATACTGTGGTGTGGGGGGAGGGTTTTTTTCTGTTTTGGTTTGGGTTTTTTTTGGCTGGTTAGGGTTTTTTTTCCCAACACTCAGAGCTTACCGTTGCAAACAAGCATGACAGTAACTTAGTACTAATTGTTCTGAATACATAGATCAGGAAGATTAGGAAATGACTATGAGACTGCAGTGTTTATTACAGAGGCTGCATGCAGGTAACAGAACAGAGCTCACAAAATGCAAAAATAAAGCATGAGACCAAGCCAAAATCTCACTGAAACATGGGCTGATCAATATCTGAAGAGTAAAATGCAGTGATTATGGAAATATTACCTTACCAGACTATGGGTTTAAATAGATCTATGATAAAGGCAAAACACAAAACAAAACCCCAGCAACGACCATTATCAGTATTAGGTTACAGCTTCTAGGAAGATTCTGTTCAGGTCAGTCCATACAAATACAGACACCTAACAACACATTTTATTACTTGAAAAATACCTTTATATAGGTCTAGAAAGTTAAGTATTTAAGCAATTAACATTTAATTTTTTGAGTATTTGAGATATTTTACTTTGAAGTCAAGGGACTACTTGCTTAAACTGAGGAACTGTAGAAATGGTTTTCCTAACACCAGCATTAACAGCAGTATTTAACTCTTTATTAATAGTAAGACTTCTACCAGTGAAATAACTGCTGCTGGTTCTTGTTACTGAAAACAGTGGTGAGACTATTATTACCCTGAATATATTAATGCTACCTGTTTTGCTCAGTATATTAACTCTGAAAAACTAATATCACTCAAACAAAAGATTATAAAGTAATCTAATAATTAAATTAAGAGAGAAGATTTTAAACAGAAGGAAAAATCCATTCTTCATTAGAAAACCAAGCAAAAAAGAGTGGGCTTCAGCTGTGGTAGAAAAGACTCAAACACTAAGAGAAACTTTCTAATGACAAAGAAAGCAAAGCAGAGGAAGAGAGGAGTGGAATTGATCAGATCATGTGTATAAACTGATATGTCATACCATGGACCAAGTAACCTTTAGAGGTCAGCCTCACACTGCAGCTAGGAAAATGTTTCTCTAATTAAAATCAGAAAGTGAAATTATTTTATGAAAATGAAAAATTGTATATCCTCCCAGAGCTTAAAGCATGGTGTGCTGAGGAAAATCTGCTGGAGCAGACACAAGGACAGGAGCAGTTCTGCTCTGGGGCACCAGGTAGCAGACAGAGCAGTCTGAGGGATCATCTCCAGCTCCTACGGACCAGGAGGAGGTCCCAGGAGGGATCAGCACTTGTGTGTGGTTCCCTGTAAGATTAAGCATTCCTCTTACATCCCATCATTTAACTACTAAAAACCTATTTCATACTTTCCTTTTTTTTACAGAAGTTTGAACTGACATAACCAATATTAAGAAAAATGACTTAACACTTCACTTTATAAAGTTCAACAAGAATTTTAGTCTGATGTTCAGCAAAGATTACAGATCCATAGTGCTAATGATATACCGTTTATTAGGCTCACAAAAAGAATGAGTTAACTACACAATCTGCTGTCTTTTGTCTTAGTCCACTTGCTTTTATATTCAGGCTCTGCCTGTTACTACTTTGAAAATATATTTGTGTAATTGGCTTTAATGATTAAGAATATTACAGAGAGAGCCAACCCACAATATGGTAAATGTGAAAATGGCAAGATTTTAAATTTAAATTCCAAGTGTCCAGCAACTAAGCAGAGCAAGCTGAAAAGAGTGGGAATTGCTACAGCATTGGCCCTGAGTCAACTCTTATATGCTGATTACCTGCTGTAACTACCAGTAATTTTGATGGTGTTTGGCAATCTTTATTTTACTTACAAATACTTGAATAAAGGCAAAATAAGGCATTTTAAATAGCCTCAAATCAGTTGCAAGAATAAAACCCAGCTGTATTTACTGTCCTCCTAAAAAGGCCCTACTGCTGCTGTACCAAAATTTGTGGTGCTCCATAACTACTGAAATTGTGATGCAAGATCACATTCACTTTTACCTTACCCTAAGCAATACTATTTTCTACAACTGTAAAGGAACCACACTGTTATATACTATGCACTATCATATTACAATCTAAAAAGAACTGGCACAGTTACAATAAAATCATCCTTTTTGAAGCTTGTTCTTTGTAAATTATCCAAATGCTAGCAGTTGAGGAGAGCCTTTGGTTTCTTTTCACGTTGGCACTGTAAACCCCCTCTTGTTCAAGACACACATATCCCTCAACTTCTGTCAAAAGCAAGAACAAATTTCCTAACCAAAACTGAAAAGTCCTTGGCTTTTCAAATGACTATAAATTGCATGGCTAAGTGCATATGGCCACAGGGCTGTCACAGTTACTTTTCCTGACAATTCATCATAGCATACTAATTCTGTAATATCATTACTGTGTCTCTTCTCACTGTACTGATCCAGCCAGTTAATTTAATCAACTAATAATAGATTCAGAAATGGATGCAAAGGGCCCTAGCACTTCAAATTATATTACTAGAGATGCACAGCAGTGAAAACAATGTATTCTATACTTGCCATTAAATATAACCTCAGCAAGTTATAATCTTTTAGTATGTTGGAGATTTTCCTTTAAAAAGGAAAGAAAAAATATTTGTACAGATTTAGAAAAGGTTCTTTCAACAAGACTAAAAAAGCAGTTTATTTCACACTAAGCATAACTTAAAATTACATTCCATTAATTTGAAGAAAAAATTACAACCAACAACTTAATCAATTATCATAATTACAGGTGAGTTTCAAGGTAAAAAAACACTGCAGGAAAGAAATACCCATCTGCAGGGGAAGCTAAAGGTGTGTGATTAACTGCAAAGTGAGCCATTCAAAAACGGACAATTAATTTTATTAAATTTTAATCTTCTCTGAAAATGTCAATGATGATTAAAACATTATTCTCCAGCACCTCAGACCATTTTGCATGTCATGAAGACTAATACTTAAACTTTGCAGGATAAAAAAGAAGTAACCCAAAATGTAAGCAAGACTAGAACGCAACCGCATCCAATTTGTCTTCTGAAACATTCACGATCAACACAGCAGCCTGTGAATGTTTTGAATGTGCAACACAGACTTGGAGCTGATATCTGCTCATTTCAGCTACGAAATGCATGCACCCCAAAGGGCACATCCTGCCAGAGGCCACACACTGAACATGGCAGTGGCCACACTTCGTACAGCGAATCCAAAACACACAAATGTGTGTGTGCACAGCTGGAGCTGACAGACAGACCTGCATGTTCTAAATAGCTGGAGTGCTTCAAGACCTGGGTGTTTTTGCTGTCCTGCTCTCACAGGCTGGTGAGCAGCACTCTCTCACACAAGGTACCAAGGGCAGAACTCATTGAGCAGCTCCTGGCTGTTCCCACTCCCAGCACAGCCCAGGGACCACGCTCACCTGAAGCTTCTGGCTGAGCTGCTTCAAGTCCCCTTTGCACTATTGGAGCACTAAAAAGGACAAGGATGCCACTCTGGATATAGTGCATTATGTTCAAAAGACCCAATTTCAACCCCCCACACAGCATTTTCTACTTAAGACTAAATCTAGAGGAAACACCAATGTCAATTCAATTTATGTTTTGGGGACTTGAGACTGAAGTCAACTCTTCACTTGCTGAGGCAGTTTATGTATTGGGGCCTAAAATATGGCAAAAAGTGTGTTTCCTGATGTAAATAGAGTTAATTTTGGCAAAACTCAGGAAGGGTGGTAGAGATTTATAGACTTACTCTCTGGCCATGATTCAGGAAGGCAAATGTTTAACATTTTAAAGGCAATTAGAGGCCTCCAAAACGCAATTAATCTTCTGTACCTGCCAAAGTACCCTCCCTGAAATGAGGGTGCCTGAATTCAGACTTACATTAAGTCCAGACTAAATACATATTTCTTAAAACACATTATACAGAGTTCACCGTGTACCCTCCCTTTCAGGTGTCCAACGTCATTTGTTACTAAGAGTGATTCCAATTATGCCAAACCAGCCTAAAAGCAAGGCATCTGCTTGAGCACCATAATCTAACAAAACAAATAATTTTCCTTTCATCAATATACAACAGCTTTGTTCATTACTGGGAAACGTTAGGTGGTGAAGTATTGAGTGCTATGCATTTTACGCTTAAATCAATGTACTGTCTTGCAGTTATGCCACCTAATGTGTTTTTAAGCCATGCGCTACAGAAATCAATGTGGTTCTTATTTGATATTCAGTGTTAAGTTCAGCCTCATAAATTTAGAATTGCACTCTGTTATTTTGATGGTTATGTATTAACCATGTCCTGTAAGTTTTATGATTTTATATTCAGCCGTGCAGTAAATCATGCCAGTTATACACAAATGGCATGTGCTGAATTTACTTTTACTGTCTGTTCTAAAAGAGAAAGTAAAGGATGATTCATTTGACCTATTGGGGAAGAAAAATACAGTATATCAGATAAAATTCAGAAGGCGTATCAGTAGAAAAATTAGGCTCCATATAATTTAACTGAGTCTTTTCTGAGACAAACTGATTTGCAGCAGATAAATGTGTTTGATATACTTCATCTTACCAATATTTTACACGGGAATGGACACACAACAGTTGATCATTCTCTGGAATACGTCTAGCAGGTACTATGCTATTGTATAGAAATCTAATGCTACACTGAAATTATTAAAAAAAAAAATATGGATGTACAGAACAAAACTCAAGCCCTTTCCCAGCAGCTTCTAAAATGTTTTAATAATGGAAAAAAAAAATCTTAATTTGTGCTTGTTTTTAAGTATCCAAATAATTTTTTTCTTGTATAAGAAGTATATGACACCAGAAAACAAGTGCTCTGCAAGACATGCTTTTTTTAAGAGGAAATTTTGGTTTTATTTCTATTTGCAATTTAATGTCTTGCCATGGAACAAGCAACAGGTTCCTAGATCAGGTGGAAATATAAAGATAGTTGCTCATTTCATTAAATATAGTGAGACAGTGAAATGCCCTTACTAAGAGAGAAGACTACTGATGCACCAAAGTTCCTCTGCTGTCTTACACTTTCTCAGGTCAAATCCTGGAACTAAAATCCTTTCATGTTCCAAGAGCTGCTAAAGACTGGAAAAACCATTTAAAATCATGGTGTGCAGCACTGTAATTTTAATTTTTTTCTAAAGCCACTAAAGTTTAAAAACTAAATGTTTTTAAACGGACTGTGTGCTTCTCCTGACAGCAGTTCAAATAACATAAAATAATGTGACAGTATCTACAGTGTAGTCCAGGAGAAAAACAAGAAAGCTTTCTTTAAAACTAGTGATGTACACACTGGACATTCACATGAATTTCTGTCTGGTCAGACCTCAACAGTTCATTGCTAAATCGGAATAAAATCATGTTAATTTATGTCCCCGCACTGGGCTGGAGTGCGCTGACTCCAGGGAAGGAGGAGCTGATGCCTGCCCACCGTTTACCTTGTCTAAGGTTCTTGGAGCCAAGTCCTGCTCTTTGCAAAGGAAGACATTCAGAACACCTCATTCCACCTATTCTCTCATCATTTTCTCTGCAGAAGAAAAGAAAAGCCCCTTCCCTACCAGCACACCTGTCTCAGTGTCACCACCAGCAGCAGCCCTGCCTCAGGCAGTGCCCCTGCCCCTACCACAGGATGCCACTTCAGGGCTTGGAGATTGTCTACAATATTCATTTATGTATCCAAGGTCATTAAAACTCGCTTCTACCACACACAGCAATGCATTATATCCATCTTTTTAAATCTTTACTTCTCAGTGGGAGAGCTCTGTGCTTTACAATCTTCAATGCCTTTTTTTTTTTCCTCCTTCCTACCATGGGAAAAGATTTCCAGCAGCCATTAGCTACAGCCATTTTCACATCTCATTTTAACAAGCTATAAAAGCAGAACAACATGCCAATTACATGAAATAAATAAAATGAGTGGGTACAAGATGGCTAAGAAAACCTCTTGCACTGCATATATTTGTTAGAGAGTGTATTAGGGTTTCACTAATGCATTTATAATCCTGCAGAACAGTCTGGCACATCTGCATCTTCAGTACAACAGAACGGCAAAGATGATAGAATCCTCAGAGAATTTCTATTTGAAATAATTTTAGATCTGTTTTATGTATACCAAGGAAGCTGCCAGTCAATCTGATCTTCAAACACGCTGAACTCCACAGAGGGAATTCTAGTAAACTGCAGACTGTTCACCTAAATGCATTTATTTCAGCAACATGAAAACTAGTAGCTGTGTTTGGCTAATAATACGTTGCACATTTGGAACTTTGTTAAATACCTTAATTGTGTAGCATAGAATAAGGCAGTTAATTTACGCAAAAGGACACAGAGGTGAATTCTATGTCTACATCTTTGAACAAAATAAGTAAATTCACTGAACATATGGCTTATTAAATTTAATAGTTCCTCTCCAAGATGATTCTGATTGCCATGTTTTGAAAGATAGGATTTTAAAAAAATTTCTTTTGGATATTTGCCGTTAAGCAGATATGCCATCTGTCTCTCCAAATGAAAAGAAACTCAAGACTTTGATTACTATTTTCCTAACCAAGATTTAGGGTAATGTATTTCTAGTACACTGATTAACTAGATCTGACATCACATCTTGGACCTGTTTATTATTCTTTTTCAAAGAACTACCCACATACATGCCCAAATGTACTACATGATGTGTGATGAGAGAAGCATAAGGAAGCACCATCACCTCTCACATCACTTTCAAGCTCTGCTGGTGACACCGTGTTATTCAAATAGGCATCTTGTATTTTCACTCAAGTTTTAAGGAGGCAGATGTCTAAAGCGTAACATAATGCTCCACACTGGACTCGGAATTTCTGTCAGAAAATGCTCACACTAAAAGAAGAGAAAATAAAAAAGGAAGCCACTTGCAAATTTCATTGTAGAAAATTATTGCAAATAGGAGGCTTGACTGAGCAGGTCACACAAATTCTGTATATCATGGGAAAAAGTCTAAGCCTGACAGTATGCCAAATTCTTGTAATTTGCATATTTTATACTTCAGATCCTCAGAAGCCCAGCTCATTTTTCCTGTCTAGTTATTTTCTAGGGAAATCTTTTTCGCCAGCAGCCTTCAAGCCCACACAAGCAGTAACTCACCTGTGTCTGAACAAAAACGATTCTTCCATTCCCACTGATAAACGTACAGATTGTGCATCTACTTCCTCAGTCACTGAGTATCTGTTCCAAACCCGGGGTGCAGCAGGAGAGCAGCCAGGAGCAGCAATCAATGGACAGATGGCCCCTGATGAGCCACGGGGACAGTGGGATAACTCAGCACTGGCACTGCAGGAACACTGCACGGGGCAGTTCTGGCTCCCAGGTGAGCCCCACTGCCCATGGAAACCACGGGGAGCCTCAGCTGTGACTCTGGGGCACATTGTGTTCAGCACTTAGAACAGAGCTGAACAAAATAAACCAGTGATGTACAGTGACGGGCATGGCAGAAATCCACAAGTGGTAAAACCACAAAGAAACAAAACAAAACAAAACAAAAAAACCCAAAACACCAAACCAGGTTTCAGCACCCAATTTCTATGCATATTACCAAAGTCCTATGACTTACTGCTGCAACACTTGCCTGCTGTATCAATCACAGCGCTTTTGAATGAGAGCAGGACTCCTAACCCAGCTCTCATTCCTAACCCAATCCTTCCTAAGCCAGCCCTGGCTCCTAAACCAGGCCTCACTCCTAACCCAATCCTTCCTAACCCAATCCTTCCTAACCTAATCCTTCCAGCCCTGGTTCCTAACCCAACCTCTGCCCCTCAAACAGTGAAAGCTCTGTGTGCTGCTGTCCCCTGTGCCCCTGGCCACCATCCCCTGTGACACTCCCTTTCCTGGACACCATAGGCAGAAATGGATTATATAAAAGTTGTAAAGATTTAACATATATGGCTTTAAAAACTGCATTTTAAGCTTTTTTTTTTTTTTTCTTTTTTAGTCCTAGGACAGCCCAGCCAAAGCAGAGGCTGCTGGATCCTCTGCCTTCTGCCAGAGGAGCTCTGGATAACACTGGCACAACGTACCAACAGCACAGGAACACTTTTTCACATTTTAACTTTGCAAGAAGCACAACAGCAATAAGGCCGAAGCATTTTGTAACGCAGTTCAATTAAGTACATAAATAATATATAACCCCACAGGGGCCAAAGCAGAGCTGTGATACAGTTGGACAAATAGCACACAGGAAAATGTGTGACAACCAAAACCTGACAGGTAAGAGTTGCAGAACAAGCAGCAAAGATGTCCAGAGGAACATGGTCAAACGGAAGATGGGTTATGCTAGCAGGAGACGAGATCCTTACTCTTTTGGGGGAGGAGGACAAGGACCAGGAAAACACTGAGGAAGAGTGATGTCAAAGAGGGAAGGCACAGCTCCTCACTGGTTCCAGCTCCCCACTGACAGCAGCGATGCTCAGAGCCTCACCAGACACCACCTCAGGTGTGATTCAAGCTCGTGCTGTGAGGGCACTTCAGGTGCTGTTATAGCCCCATGTGAGAGTACACCTGGGTGACCAATAATCCTTCGGTAACAAAATTACCATGAGATAATTTTTCTTCCAAATGTTTCATTCAGATTATGAAGCAGAACTCAAGCACTTGTTCAACATACATGAATTTAGCTGTTTAAGCTAAGTTCATGTAAATTTAGCTATTTTAGCTGTTGCTAAAAAGGGCTGCTTGGCAAGGGCTCTGTATTAGCACCTCAGTAACAGCAGCTAAAACACATTTACCTAATGGGATGGAGCTTTCATAGAAGCTCTTGTACAAAATTGCCACAATTCACTTACTGGACTTTATGTTTCAATTAGATAAGAAAGAGTCTATAAAAAATATTGCCTCTGATATTTTAATGCCTCAGACTTCTGAAGCTCTTTAAAGATATGTCAGTATTTTCAGACCATCAGGGTACAGAACAAACTACATCAGGTTTGCAGCCACTTCCCAGACTAGTGAATGCTTTATTGGGCACAAATAAATGGAGTATGGACTTTACTCTGGTACACTGAGCACTGCTAGAGCTATGCAGGCTTATTCCAGGTTCCAGACCTACAACCATCAGATTTTTTTAGCATTGCCATAAATCCAGTTTCTATGCAGGCAAACCAGAACTTTCCTTCATTGTTATTGATCAATCATAATAATGAAGTTGCTCTCTGATTATTTCTCAAAATCCTTTTTGAAATACCGTTAGTATTGTTTCATTAAAGCATACATGGACTTGCAGAACCAAGATTTTAGTTTCTAATTCTTGAAGAACATTCAAGAATGTTCCTTTGAATGTTGAGGTGTACTAAACTTGATTATAACCTATTGTGCTTACAACATCATTACAGCTCACAGAGTTGTGGAATTAACAAATAAGTAAAATAGATCTTGAAAAATTAGATAGACTGTAATGAAGACTATAAATTTAATTACAGTGTATCTTTGTTTTGGGGGTATAGGCATGGCTTATCTATGAATCTGATGTCAGAATCTCCAATACACTCTCCTTTTCTGCTGCTGGCTTTTCTTGTAGCTGATCTGTTAGAACAGGTTTCACTATGGTTGTATTCTAACACAAAAAAAATTAACTAACCAAATGATAAATGCATTCACAACTGCATTTAAAGCATGAATGAGTCATATACATGCTTACACATGAAATCTGAAACAGAAATTATCCTAGTGTGAGATGTTTTGGTCCAGCATTTCTTTTAGATGCATATGTCTAGTTGCTCTGAAAATCTGTTGGGCTTTTATTAAATAGCTTTTTTTTTTTCACAGTTATGGAGTCAAGTCTGTTAGAATTCCTGTCAGAAATACACAACTTCGGTTCATACTGATGTATGTCAGCTGATTACGTTCAGCTTTAAGCATCATTTTGTGTTTGTGTTCTTTAGAGGAATTACAGGAAGATATTAATAATACAGAACCACATTCCCCTGCTCAGCCCACAGTGCCCAGGAGGGCCTGAGAGGCACCAAAGGCTCTGAGCAGCCCCTGCACCACTCCTGATTACTCCATGTCACAGCATCCCAGCACCTCTGCAAACACAACACAATGGCTGATGAAATGAGGTCTTTGAGCTCATACCAATTTCCCCCATCGTGCTCCCTCTGACACAGCTCAGATTTCTAACAAGTGCATATGTCACAGTTCTGTCTGCTGGTTTGCAACCAGCTTCTGACAGTGTCTTTAGCTCTGTGTCTACATTAATTTCAAAGTCACCGTCTTCCTTCTCTCTCCTTGTGCAAGTTTGTACATCTTTATAATACCTTCTGATTAATTTATCACATAGTAAAGATTTTAAAAAATCATTATCCTTTTGATCTAAAAATCCTTATATTTCATCTTTAATATGTTCTTTTGAGACGTTCTTTCTGGAGAACTTGCCACATATGTTCTACTCCTCTGAGACGTAACAGTGAAACTCAAGAAATACTTCAAATCACATTTAAAATGGTTTGAAAAGATTTTGTTTGTAGAAAAAAAAAGCAATGTTTCTTTCAAGCTAAGAAAAAAATGAGAGTATATTGCAGTACATATGGCACAAGAAGGCTAATAAAAAGGAAATATATGAAACCAATATTTGAAAGAGTGTCAAAATTTATCACCACAGAAGTGATCTGAAGCATTTTTAACATTCCATTACTTCATGAATTAGATTTAAATAAAGAGGGACAAAAGTCAGGAAAAGAAAAATATTGATTTCTTCAGATCGTTTTTCTAAGATGATCATTACTTCTGTAAGATGATCTGTTCCTTCATTTGTTTTAAGCCATGCAAAGAATTCACCAGATGTAGAGAAAGAGAATAACCCTTACTTTGCACATTAATACTGCAATATTCTGCTTTATAAAGAGATGGCTTTTAAGCCATCACATGTCAAACAAGACTAGGAGATTATCTGGAACCACATTAATGTCTTAAGCTCAAGGCACTATGTTACATTAGAAAAAATGTAGGAAAGTGGAATAAATTATCTTTCAGACAAAGACAGGCAAATGCCATAATATTTTTACCAGGATTGAAAATGATGGGGGAAAAAGATGGTGAAAAGTATCAGTTAAAAAAAAACCAACACGTAGAAAAAACGCTTTAATATAAAATATCAGGAAACTGACCAAAGCCAGGAAAGGCAGAGTGATGCCTGCTCTACCTCCTTTACTCTTCATCAGGTAGAATTGTTTATTTCCATGATGCTGCTGTGAAGTCCTCAGAATTCTGTCCAAGTCCTCCCCCTCAGCTCCAGCCCTGAAGCTGAAGCACTGCAGTACTGGCTGTTCCCAGAGTGTTTTCTCAGGATCTTTAACAAAACAGCTGGACTGACAATAACACAGAAAACACTGATTATTAATATCTGCCTGCTGTGGTTATAGGTCAGTGTCCTAACATTTATCACAGGTCTCTTTATCTTTTTTCCGTTAAAAAAAAACCAAACCCTCACATAATTGTAATCACACTAGACTGTCTTCATCTGTCCTGCTATCTAGAAAAGTAAAATGTAATTAATTAATTCAAACCACACAAAAAATGTGAAAACATATGAGAAATTCTGCTTTAAATTAATAGAAACCTTCATTTGGAAAGATTAGATGGCACTCTGTCACCCACAAGAGCTGATACTGGGCTCCATTATGTACAGAGTGTCCTTATTCCTGTGAAAGGACATTTAGTCCACAAATAGAGAGGGGACATAACAGGGAGTTCTGATTGAGACAGAGGACACACTTGGAGGGCAATTCAATCCCAAAATTTAGGACTAAACTGAATATGCATACCCATCTTCAAATACTCTCAGGGAAGTCAAATTATAGGTTAAGAAATAAAGTATCTGAAAGAATTAAATCTGGCTAAGTATCACAACAGAAGTGGTCTTGAAATATGCAGTAATTATCCAGAAAATTAGAACTGGCAAATGAATATAGATGATTGAGACTCAAGGAGCCTTTGAGAAGCTGCCCAGGGATATATTGACAGGACTGGGCACATAAGGATTATTATTTCACTATTTAATACTGAAAATGTAGAGAACTCTGTGAAAGAAGAAAACGAACTGATTTACATATATTATTAGCTTCAGAAATACAGCTTGGAAAGTTTTCTATACTAAAAGAGGCTTTAAAGTGAACCAGAATTTATATAGAGATTAACTTTCAGAACTTATTCTCTGAATTGCTCTGGGTTGCTTTTGAAGAGCAGCACACCCAGCACACATGGGGAGCAGAGCTGGTTTGGACGGCAGATTTCTGCTTCCCTCCCAGATGTGGTGCTCCATTGGCTGCCCCACACCTGGAACCTCCTTGGACTCTCTTTCCTTTGCCCCTCTGGTCAGAGTCCCAATCTTGACCTAATCCTTCCCACCCCACACTTTCTGTGCACTGAACAAAACTGATCAGAAACAACTTTTTAACAAGAGTCAGTGATGTCCTGTTTCACTGAGCAAAAGAAGTTTAAATAGGGGGAAAAAAAAAAAACCTACAAAAGACAAATTCCAGTCAGTTAAGCAATTACAGCCATTCCCTTGTTTTGTCCATATCCACACTGTGTAATATAGCTTGAGGGCATAGCATTATGTGGGATATATAAATAGCACAAGCCTCCTTAAAATAATTCCCCTCCTAAAGAAAACTGGAAAGAAGAGTAACTTCACTGTAATTCATCTCATTTCAAGTTTACTAAATATAAGTGTTCTGTGGAAAACTGATAAACCTATTTATCTAGTGCCACTCAAGTTAAAAAACAAAATAAATTCCCCCAGGAATCACGATTACTCATTCTTACAACTCAGCATCTGAAGAAACAGAAGCTATATTTTCACTCTTGAACGCTAATTTGATGTTGAGAAAAGTCCCTTAACCATTTGTGTGAAAAAATCCAACTGCTACCTTTCAATATTTCTGAATGACAGTCATGGCTCTGAGCAAACAAATGATGCTCACATATTGTGCTTTGCCTACAGGCATGTTGCTGCAATGGAATGATATTACGCCTTTTTACAAGATGGTATCTCAGTTTGAATAGGGCAAACATGGCAAGGAAGTTTCAGTTTCCATGGGCTCCTTGGCCTTTCAGGCAAATACAGTTTCACCCACTCAGTGATGATCATCTCCCATCAGCAACGTGCTACTGAATGACTTCAACAGTCAGCAATTCCTGAGATATTTATAACAACTTCAGAAACCACAAAAGTGATCCTTCCCACTGAATAGCTGCTCAGCTGCAAGAGAGATGCTATTTGAAGGCCCTCAATAATACTAGCCTGCTCCTTAATAAAATGAAAACTAAAAAACTACTAAAGCGTCTTCTTCCATCTCAGCCTGTAGGAAATCAAGCTTGATAAGTTCATATTTTTATTTAATTTACCCAGATTGCTGCTTTATGTATTTGGGAGCCCAGAGAAAATATCAAAGGAGAGAAGGTGTAAGTATGAGCTCCTTTTTAATCTAAATACAGTCTGATATGCTCTGGGGATGAACTGTACTTGTAATACATTCCAGGAATCAACTATGTTTCTTAGAGTCCAGCTTGTGTATATCTCTCTCTCAGATCTGAGCACAGATGGAAATCACTGTGCAAGCACAGACTAATGAACAAACAGTACATACAAGCCTCAGGACCTTACACATATTCACTATTAGGGCAGGTGCCTCCAGGAGCCAGCACAGAACACACTAGCAACTTATTTTGTAGTAGCCACACCTCCTTCTGGGCCTTTATTCACAAATAAAACTGCCTCTTCCTCTGATACCTGTGCTGTTCTGCTGCACAGTACTAAGCATCCAGAAACTTGTGGTTATTTTCACAGTAAGAAATGAGTTTGTACACCACTACAGCATAAGTGGTGCTAATGAAATGTAAGAAACCCAAAGGGACACCAGGAAAGCAGCTGTGCTTTAGCACAGGGTTGTTCCAACTACTGTTTCAATCTACACATAGCTCTTTTGCCAGCTTTCTCCATAAGGCCGCTTTTCTTGCCATTTCTTTACCCCACCAAAAGGAGTGGTGCCATATAGAAGCAGTGCCTCTTCCAAAAGTCAGTGTGTTTAGCACAAGAACATGGATGAGCACAGCAATGGCACCTTTGGTGACAAAGACAAGCACACAATGGGGTCAATTATTTGGGCTGGGAAAAACATTTAAAGTGACTTCTTCACTTATCTGTTACATGGACAGGATTCCTACTGCAAGCTGAAAAATGTGGGAGTTAGCTTTAAGAACAATGATAACAAGCCTTCCAGAGCAGGAAACTTTAGGAGAAGACAAGTTCTTCAAGGCACTTCCATCTCCCCAGTATCATCACATCTTTCTTTTATGAGTTTAGCCTAATCTGATGTTCTTTAGCCATGAGATAGACAAAATAAAAATTGAAAAAATGGTCCTCTACTTTTACCAGAGAGTGAGTTTCTTGTTCACAGATGGTTAAGATTTCAGCATGGTCTCTGCGGTGCTACCAACAGCTTTTGAGGTGTTGAAGGACTTTGATGAGAGTTCTGCGAGCCAAAGACTAAACAGGCAAGTGGACAAACAGCTGCTCATAAGAAACCTCTCACTTGATTTGAGAGGCAGAGCTTCAGCCTTCCTGAATCATTGCCAATCATCCCCTGAGCTTCTTACAGGAAGAGTGTAGAGAAGAGAGTCAGCAATTTCAAATGCTACAGAGAGGCTGAACAAATAGATAAAAGTACTTCCCTTATCATTGCCAAGGAAGGAGAGTGTCATAGAACTTGTAAAAGCTTAAATTAAGCAGAAAGTTATCTTTAACCTGGGTGAAATATAAGGAAATTAAAAGCAAAGAAAAGAGTTAATTTTCAGGTTCCTCCTACAGTATCTGAGAGAAGCCATTCAATTCTGCCAGGAGCTTCTGCAAAAAGTCACAAAAAAAACTTTATGGATAAAAACCACCCAAACAAAAAACCTCAAACACCAATGACAACAAATGAAGCTTATTAATTAGAGATTTTCTCCCCTTTGACCTAAGGAACGGAACTTAGGAAGCATCTTTTATAACTTACTACTTAAGAACTAAGCAAAAAAGTTTTATAATAAAAGAGAGTAAAAAAGAATAATCTCTTTTGAAACTCATTAATTATGGGATAATTTAGTTTTCAAAAAGCTCTGTTTATTCTAATATATAAATATGAAACCTTTCCTATCCATTTTCCATCTGAAGAGGAATCCTGTTGTACCTGACTAGAATGTTACACTTTAACATCACATTAACAATCAATTCAAATCCATTGCCTTCGACAGGCTGACAGATTCCTTGAAAAGAACAGTGTGCAGAGTGTAAACACAAAGCACATCCCATGAAATATTTAGAAAATGTAATGACATTTAAACAGCCATCTACACATCATTTTACACATGTGACAGAAGGCATTCACTGCAGCACCTGAGCTGACTGGCCAGACTCAGGCTGAGCTTTATAAATGAATTATTGACTAGAAAAAGCAGTGTGTACCTTGATGTAATTATGCACTAATCAGTAAAGTATGCAAGTGTTTGTAATTAGGGAGAGTATTAATAGTGGGATACCATACATGAGGAAAGGTACCGGTCTCTGGTGTGATGAATTTAGAGGTAGCTTTTGGTAGAGTTTCTCATTTTGAAAGGCAAGACAAAATACATTCAGAGTATGGATTCCCGTGATCTGTGCTTCAATTTACAAGGGAAATGTAAAATACACAGGTTTTGTTTCACTTTATTAAATTTAGTTAAACACCAAGTACAGACAAACCTGCAAACCTTCCTGCAAAGGTTTTATCATTCATCAGCCACACACACAATGCATTTAGCACCAAGCTGGACTGACTTTATCAGACACACATCTCTTTTATAGAAAAGAATAAAAAGGCATTATTCTAACTCAGTTATGGTTTGAACAAAGGCGCTGCTGCTTGCTTACCTGGGTGACCTATATCATCTAAGTTTTCTTTTATAAAACTAATAATTGACAAACCAAATAATGTGCTGTAATGGAGTTCTTGTTAAACAGTTTCATCATTTCTCTACTAGATGGAAAGGCTCATGATTAAATAATAATTGAAAAGTCTTGTGGTTATTTTGAGAGGTTTTTTTTAAAAGCTCTCCATGTTGTGACCTTCACACAGTGATGTAGATACAGCTGCAGGCAAAAGCTCTTTCCTTAGAATTCAGGAAAAAGGAAGATCCCAGCTAGCCTCAGCAGTTTATGAACCCAGCTGCTGCAGTATTTTCCTGATAGCCTTAATTCATCAGCCCATATTTCTGTTTTCTTCAGTTTCCTGGCTAAATATCGGACTTCAATTCCTGGGTCTCAATGCCTGATTGCCTTCGTTCATTCAATTATCAGGGGGCATTCATATTATCCAAAAAAAAACCACCATGAAGAGAGAGACTGCAAACAGGATACAGCTTCTGCAGGCCCTCATGTGGGATATGGACAAAAAGCCCAATGATGCTGTGCCAGAGCAGGGCACAGAATGTGGGACTGGAGTCACCTCAGAGGCAATGGAAAATTTCACAGGGGCTGAAGCCCTGACTGACATGAATGGGGGAGGGGGAGAATAGTATGGACATCCATGGTGTAAGACCCCACCTCAAGAGGATTTTTTGGTTTGGTTTGGAGTTTTTGTGGGCTTGCCTTTTTTTTTTTTTTTGGTTGGGTTTGTGTGTTGTATGTTTTAGCATTCCACCCATTCCTCCTATAATCATGAGTGCTAGAAACATCTGTATCTCTGGGAGGACGAAACCCAAGATCCTGATGCACATTTTCCAGGTCAACACTGATCTGAATGGAAAATCCAATGGCTGCCCGAGTGCTGAATGCCAGCTACGAGCAACTGAATGTCAAGGTGGCATTTGGGTTTACCCTTTTAGGCCTCCAAAGCAGAGCTGTCTTGCCACACCTCCATCCTTAATCTCTAGAATATCATCAAGCATTCTGTTCCAGATAGTATTTATCAAGCTCTTTCAATATATACCAGACAGTGTAGCAGTAATTCATCACATCATCCTGCCAACCTACACCACAGCCTTGCTGGGTTATATTAAAATTGCAACAAATGTTTAAGCTTTTTAATACTGTCATTTCATATTCCTGTCTTACACAAGGTTTTAAAGTTTACCAGTACTACATACCCATTTTTTGTCCTTAACCCCATCATCTAGGCTCCCTCTGCACTGAATACATAAGGCATTTACCTGGACCAAATTGAGTTTATGTGTAGTTAAGTCTTTAAAAGTCATCCCTGCTAGTCAATTCCCTCATTAGGAAACCACTTCCTATCAGAAGTGCCCTCAGGTTTTGAGAGCACATCAAAATTGGATCCACTTAAGCAACCGAGCTTTGATACTGCGCTTAATGACTTTCTAAATTTGTCATTTACAAAGTACTTTACAAGCCTTCCCAAAGAAGAGCTGAAGTCTGCCCATGCAGGAGCTCTCCTCCTTCAGGAGCCTCGGTGATGTATGACGTGTGCGATGCCATTTTCTGAGTGTATGACATTTCATTTAAATCCCATCCTTTCCTTGGGACCATCTGGCCACTTTCTCAGCTCTGAACAGATCGCACAACGGTGACAGCTCTTCCTCTCCCCTCTCTCAGATTGCTTCCTCCTGTTGTTTCCAAGCTACCTGGGTCGCTCTGGGAGAGAAACAGGCACAACATTCCCAGACAGCTCTCCCTGCAGAAACCAGCACTCCACTGTGACATACAGAGCAAGTCTGTGTCTTCCCCACTGTTCCTTGTGCCCAAAATATCCATGTTCTATCCCAAAATTATGAGGGCATATTATGTTTCCCACACACACATAGTTGACGATGACACAGGTCTGCTCCAACTGCATCACCACTGTTTAAACATCCCCTTTTAACAAGGAAAATATTTCCTGTTGGTGAAAGTCAATATTTCTTGGTGGGGAACTTTTAGCAAGCGATCCTGATCTCCCACTTGTTTAACCCAAACAGAATTCTGGGACCAACAACATAAAAAGCTTTTACTTTCTACTCCCTTACAACTCAGAGACATTAGCATGCATACAACAAACCCAAAATAGTCTCAAGAGTAGAACTACAGTGTTGCTATAATCCTTCCTGCAAATTATGAAGTGTGAAATAGAAAGCTGAAAAAAAAATTTAAAAATGAAATATTGATAACAACATGTCAAAATTACAACAGTAAAAGTAAGAAAATAAACTCCTTGGCTGTCATCTGTCTGGTGCCTTTTTGTAAATTCCTCTGATGCAATAACATCTTTTCTATTGTAATTCCAAGTTTGTTATTCAACGACATCCCAGGAAAAGCTCAGATTATACTGCTCATAAAATTGAAACAATGATAAACTGTGAGGTCAGTTTGAATTATGAGGTGAGGTTATGTTTTGATTCTAAGATTTACATATGCATTTGAGAAGTCACTGTAGGAAATTGTCATTGAAAATTTCACAGCAGGGAAAAAAAGAAAAAAATATAATTTACCTAATTTATCATAAGATTTAATCAGAAGTACAACACAAATACAGTTTTTCATATTTTACTTTATAATTGTTTTTTATTCATGGCACTCTTTCATTTAGTAAGTGATATGCACATAAGATATTGTCTGATATTCAACTTTTAATTACTAAAAAAAAAGCACCGCCAAAGCAATATGGAAAAAATAATAGAAGTCATTGCCACCAGCATGTCTAAAATAGCAAACACTGATGGACATTGAACCTGAAAACATCAGTGCAGCATATTATCTATCCATTATATACAATAATGGTGCTAGCAGAATAAGTGTCAAGGGAGCAACCTTCTACCAAAAAATCACCGACACCATTTCTAAATTTTCTCTTTCACAACAGGAGAATTACCAGGATCTAGATTCACATCAAACTGAAAACTCTCCTTCTGGGTTCACCTTCAGCCCACGAGTTCATTTCAACACTCAAACCAAGATTTACCCTAAGTTTACATCCTACTCTTCCATTCTTCTTTCCTCTACCTAAGATTATCTTTTCTCTTCTCTGTTACTGCTCTGTTCAGCTTTTCACTCCCATCTGCCTCATGTCACTTGAATTTCACTGCTTTCCTAACAGCCTGTAAATGGTCATTCAAGAACAGTGAAGCCAGGAAAAAAGAAAATTGCTGATATGTTGCAAAAAGATACTGTACATAAATGCTCCTTAATTATGATCATTCTGTTTTCATGGATTTTTAAACTGGAAGTTACCTTATTTTACAATGTTCTATATTTTTCAGAAGAATATAATTTTTAGTACCACTTTAAAAAAAAAAATAAAAGAACAGAAGAAACCAACCCTGAAAGAGTAGCTGCTTCAAGGTCACTACCTAAACATGACCAGCCCCTAAGCTTTACTCTGGAAATAGAAATACTGCAGGCTTAGAAAAGAACATGGCAACTGATGAAAAAAAAAATCCTTTTGAAAAGTTTCCCATGATGTTTCAGAATAAATAGTTACAAGATTTAATCAAAGAAAAAATAAGCATTGAGGAGCAGTGCTCTATCCCCTATAGCCCACACCTTGTACCCCCACAGGTGATTATCTCCCCAGAGCTGACACATGACATCAGAGGTGATCTGTATTTCCAACTGGCCTTTTATATTTGTATGCATCAAAAAAATTAAATTTACTTAAATCTCACAACCCTTACTTTAAGTAAACCCTAAGTTTACTTAAAACTCACAGTACATCACGTTGAGTAACAATCTGATGACAGATTTGTGTTACAAATTCAGAATTGATCTGTCTAAAGAAGAGATGTCCACATCTAGACAGCAGCAAAAACTACAAGATACAGTAAGATTTTAGAGCCTAATCAGACTTCTGAAAATATAAATGTTTTTAAAGTATCAGTAAGGTGTTTTGTTAGGAAGAATTTCAGTATACCAAGTAAAACATGGAACTTAATGAGTTTCCATTATTTCAATTTATCTATAAGCATTTGAACCCTGCTAATATTTCAAGGTTCACAGCATTCTGGTTTATGATAAAATTAAATCATGCTAAATGTACAAGCACAGAAAATGGTCACAAGCTTTGTAAGTGGATTTGAATGGGAGCAATTTTACAAATTAAGCTTCCTCTGTGCTACTTGGAGATGACAAAATAGATTTACTGATACACAAAAATTGTGAGAGGTATGGTTTGTTTGTTTGTTTGTTTTTTTTAATTTGAATTGTGGTAGGATCTCAATATTTAAAAAAAAACAATCATCTTTTGGAGTTGAACTACTCTTTCATAACTCTTGAGCTGTATCAGGGAAAAAGCTTTAACAGTACTTTCAATAAATTCAGCGGTGTAAGCATCATGAGCTCCATCCAATATTGCCAGACATAAATGGGTAAAGTCTCATACCAAGTAATGCCTTGCTTTATGCTGGTATCCTGCAAATATGAAACCATATCAGAGTACAAATTTCTCTTGAAATATAGATTCTTGTTACTTCCTCTCAGGATGAACACCTAGCAGGTTATTGATCTGCTTCTGAAGGACACAGTGTTTATTATGTAGAAAACCACAGCTGGGCACAAGTGTGAGAAATTAATGATGGTTTTGTGAGTGTCCACACTGTGGTGCTGAACCAGTGGGGCAACTGTCAATCTATATGATAATGTATCCCAAAACTTCATAAAATCAGTGATGTGAAGAAGGATTGATTTTTGAGCTAACCAGGGTTTGTGAGAGAGTAAGGCTAAAAAGTTTACTGAAGTTAACACCTCTGTGTACACAACAGTTGCTTCATACTTGCGTGATGTTTTTTTAAAACAGCCAAACACCAAACCCTTCTCACAGAAACCCAAAATGAATTCCACATGCTGGTTTATTACTTGCTTGCTGTTTGATCATGTTCTTCTTTCTCCTATTAATATCATTGTTAGAAACATGAAAAATGGATTCACTGCACTGTAATTCCAATTACTGAATAATTCACTTATTATGGAGAGGAAAATGAAAAACAGGCAAACAGACTCATTCTTTTATCAGTCTGTGACAGTGTGTATAAAAGTGGGTTCTGAGATCATTGTGTTTTTTTAGACAAAAGGTGTGACACACTGCTGCCACTGAAATGGAGACAACCACCTGCACAGAAGTGAATTCCTGCTACAGCACTGAAGCCCAATCATTCCATAATGCAAGAATTCTATTAGTCAGGTTTTTATTTGAAATTATGCTCAGAAGCCTTAACAAAACTGTACTAAAATCAATGGAAGTTGTCATATTTTCTGTGAATGGTATTATTAAAAGGAAAAATCAATTAAACAGTCACTGATTCTTTTTAAAACATGGGCTTCCTTGTACAAACCATTATTAGTAAAAGCACATGCCCTCCTTAGTTTGATGAAGAAATGTATCCTGCTATGCCTATGGAGAGGATATATTACTTGAAGATTCAATTTAAATCAACAAAAAAAGACTGTTGTTACAAACAAAATCAATTGCACTTTGCTGAACTTCTTCCTATCAACATATAAACTGTAATTTTGCCCTGTTTGCTTTGACAAGCAGTTGCTTGTATTTCCAGAGCCTGGCTTTGCTGAAACCAAGACAACTGTCAGTGAGTACGGGGAGGAGCCCAAAATAAACACCTACAAAAATCCTCTTCTGAGAGGCACCCAACATGTACCAAACAGAATTTTATCCCAATGTGCTTAGCAGAGAGCTGGTGTCATGAGCTGGTATCAGCTGCTGGAACAGTTGCTCTGAGGGTTGGTGATGTTAGGGAGGTTCCTCTTCACCTCCTCAGATCCTCAGATCCAAGATCCAAACCCCTTTGTTTCTATTTTAACTAAGCTGAGTTTGCACTTTCATCACCCTATACGATGGAAGACAAATTCCTGCAAATCCTTTTTTACTATTTCCCCTCTTGAGTTCTTTAAACCTACGTGAGCCCAGAAAATTCCCCAGGTAAGAACTTTAGGGTGATCCATTCAAAGAACCTGAATTTGGATATGTGCACCTGAGAGGACAGTGCTGAACACAGGACACTCAGACTCTGCCACTGCCAGGCTGTTTGGGCACAAGTGATTGGTGCTGTGCCCAAAGTCTCATTTCTGTGACTTTAAACTACACTAAACACAAGTGTTCTGCCTCAGCCCAATGCACAGATTTACTTTCAAAAAGCCCCCCAATACCAGTAATACAAGAGGAAAATAATTGTTTTTATAGCTTCAAAACCATGGAAAAAAATACATAAAATTAAATCTGATTGTTACGAATTAGCATCATTGTTACAGCTATCAGCACATTGTGGATTATTAATATTACTTCAAGCTGTGTAGAAAAATCACATATAAAAACTATTTCTCTTTGGAAATTTCTTTCTGCTTCTCATCATTAAGTTTAATTTAAGATACTCAGAGCACAAACTTCTGTGACAGATTATGGCATGAAAAGTAAATTGTAAGATGACACATAATGTCTACCATATGATGCAGGCATAATAGTTTCCTGATAGTGATGCTAAAAAACCCAAAACACGTTAAAAACCAGCTTTAGTCAAACTGAGAATGTGCAAACTTCACCTCTGAAAGCAGACTGGTGTGTTTTTAAGCACGCTCACACTCACACACGCAGGTTGGGGATACACTGAAGGAAAAGCCTACCGTTCTCCTCGTCTGACTTGTTCTCGTTGTCGGAGTCGGTGAGCGTGAGAGCCGAGTTCTCCCGGCTGGACAGGCCGGAACTTCTCCTGGATTTGATGCCTCTGCCCCAGAGCCTGATGGCGTGCTCCGGGGACATCCCTCCCTCGGTGTCCGAGTCGGCGTCCGAGCCCGTGCTCAGGGAGTAGCCCTGGTGCAGGATCCCGATGTCTGAGCAGTACCCGCTCCGGTGCGGAGAGGGCTCGCAGATCCCCAGCTCTGCAAGGGTGAAGTTTGTTCCTAGAAGGATAAGACAAAAAAAAAAACCAAAAAACCAAAACTTAAGTCATTTAAAAAGCTAGGGGATTTATCTTCAGCTTGAAAATATCAGATATTTTTAAAGTTTGCTCAGTTCTGCTGTACACCAGTGAATTACATACAGAAATCTTTGGTGCACTGGTCTAGCAAGACTTAACCCTGAAAATATTGAATGTATCTAAAATGGATGAAATATACAAAACAAAGGTAGGAAAGGTCTCTAAATTTTAGGCTACTCTTTTGGCCCCAAATAATTAATCACTTAGGTGTGCAATTAACATAAACATCATGACAAGTGCTAAAGACATGACTTTAGTGTGTATGTAACCTCTTATTTTTAGGACAGAGCACGAGCTTTGAGGTTATGCATTTGATTACTCAAAAAGAGATATTTTTTTTTAATGAAGCTTATTTTCACATACACAAGTCTTTCACAGAGATAGTGAAAGAATGCAAATCCATCAGTGAGGTAACATGGAACTTTGTCACCAATTTTATATTTACATTTGGTGCAACTTTATATTTACATTTGGTGCAAACTACTTCAGGTAGTTTAATATCTGCTAAGGAAACTAAGATAGACCTTACATTGTAACTGTTTTCTTTCCCCTCCCATATTCCAGAAGAAAGAATGCATCGATACCAAAATCAGGAGATCATTTGGTTTAAAGGCAAAACTTTCTGAGACAATGTCAAAACATGTGACTTTAGCAGTTAATAATGACTCAGTGGACAAAATCTTATACATTTTTAAAGCACACAGAGTCCCCCAGGGTTCTCAGAAAGTCCAGAGTTGCTGCCTGATTTCTGCTTATGTACTTGTTTCCTACAGTAATGAACAGGGCAGTAAAAAAATAAAGGGATATATTCACTGGTCTCTAAGGCTTTCAAAGATTTTGAAAAGCAAAGTAATTTGAGCTTCATTACATTGGGCTAAAAACAAAAACCAGACTGAAGTTGCTGGCAATATAACTGCCAATTATTTTAACTAATTTCTTAATTCACAGAGAAACCAGATCTGTGGTCTGTGTTTCTAAAACAGTAGCTTTATTTCATCCAAAATCCGTTTCTATTTTCTCCTCTTCCTCTATATACTTGTCAGAGTGAAGCTAAACAATGGAAGTTCATACACCAAATAAAACACACAAATAAGTGTCTTCTATTAATAAAGAAGGTAACTAGATTTTTTTTTTTTTAAGTATTAGAACTTCTTTCTCAGATTAGCCAGGAAAGCTCACAGAGTTTTAAATCTCTCTGGTTTCCCTTTCTGTATCAGCTCTCTCCATACTGAACTGCCAAAGCACATTTTGGATAAGGACTGTATGCACATATGTAAAATGTAAAACTGGGGCCCAGTTTAAATTTATTCCTGAAGCTCATCAGTTAAAGGAAGGGGATGGATTTCTTCTGGAAGCCTGACCTATGTCCTCAGCCAGCAGGGACCAGGCTTGGGTGTGGCTCTGTCACCCCAAAGAGCCCCGCAGTGAGACCGCGGCCACAGCGCCAGGCAAGAGCCCTCACCTGACAATGCTTCTCAAGGAATGGAACATTTCGTGGCAATGTGTAAAAAAAAAGGCTGACATTAAAAAAGCTGTCTCGTTTTCATCAACACCAAATTAACCCAAACCCTTCTAGTTAGAAGCATAATTTATCTGCCTTCCAATATTTAATGTAGTAATCAGAAATTCAGTGGTTTAGTCAAAAGCAGGGAACTCAACAGTCCTAAAAATGAGCTTCTTAAGTGCACTTCAGTCTAGAGGTTTTTTGCCTTTTTTTTTTTTAATTTTTGTAATAAGTGAAGAGTTCTAGCATGACAGATAAAGCTACTTTTAAGGAAAATGTAAACTTTAATCGTGTGCAATTTCAGTAGAAGACATTTAACAAAAACAGTCTGATTGATTAGAGTATTGCTTCAGTCATATTAGCAAACTAAGGTTAGACTAATTAATATAAAGGTCAAAATCAAACCAAAATGAATATAAAAAATGGACTGAACTGAATCATAGCAGATCACCCCAGGTAATGCTGACATTAGATACACGTTAAAATTACTAAACTCTTCATGAAAATGAAGTTTTTCAAATTTTCTTGTTTGCTGGTGGCATGTCTACAAATACACACAAATTATGAATATATTAGCTTAATTAAGCTGTTGTACATACACAGTAAAACATTTTGATGATATTCTGTGGATTTTAACAGCCCTTACAAACCCAGATGATTTCACTTTGATTAGCATCCTGTTCTTACTTTGTCTGAGGAAAATGGTAGAGGCACTGAAATACACTATACACAAAACTCATTCACCTACTTGAGTTTTATTATCTGGGAACTTGGCATTTTCCAGTAACTGACCAAATTTTTAAAAATTGAGAAGTGGATCATATCAAGAGCACAAATAGAATCAGCCTCTGAACCTCTGGGAAAGGATTTTCTATGCTGCTTCTCAGAAATCCCTTTATAGTCTTATGACCTGATGGTAGACCTGAAATATTCTAGAAATTTCCCTGTCTAGTAAAGACATGTTCTTTGCTAGTAGATTTTAAATTAGTTTTATATACTAACTTTTGGCATTTGCTCCTGCAAAATATTATTTGAGACTTTTCTGTAAGGCAGCATATAATGGCAGAATAACTTGTCCTTGGATAATAATTTTTTCACATCTACACACATACACATATAAAAGAGGTTTTCAGATATGTATTTTACATCCAAAAATATAGAAATGTCTCTCTATATTTTCTGATACTTTCATAGCCCTTAATTTACTGTAAAATCTGAGGAAAGGAAGATGGAAATACTACAGTTATATTCTCTAGACCTTTTCTTATTCTGGACCATGTTCTCTCCTACATGCCTTGTTTTCCTAAAATGAAACTGCCCACATGTCCTGAATGACATATGAACTGCTTCCACTAACATATTATTCTCTCATTTACTCAGCCATTATTGCACATTAAGGTACTAATGCCATCAGTAGACCACCCTTGGATATTCACATAGAGGGTAAATAAAATCTGGATGCGCAGAAATAATCTGTCCAGTAATTCACAGAATAAGCTGAGTTGGAAGGAGATCATCAAGTTTGACTCCTGGCCCTGCACAGGACAGCCCAACCATCCCACCCTGTGCCTGGGAGCATGGTCCAAACACCTCCTGAACTCTGTCAGGCTGGTGCTGTGACCTCTTCCCTGGGCACCCTCTTCCTGTGCCCAACCATCCCCTGGGTGAAGAATCTTTTTCTAATATCCAAACTAAACCTCCTGACACAACTTCAGGCCATTCCCTCGGGTCCTGTCACGGGTCACCACAGAGAAGAGATCAGTGTCTGCCTCTCCTCTTCCCCTCACAAGAAAGGCGACCTTCTGTACTCTGCTGTATATGGAATGAGGTCTCTCCTCATTCTCCTCCAGCTGTACAGACCAAGTGCCCTCAGCAGCTCCTCACATGGCTTCCCCTCAAAACCCTACTCCAACCTGGCTGCCCACCTTTGGGCACCCTACTGTTACTTTGCAGATGAAGTATAGTCTCACAAAAGATGAAAACAATACTGAAGTCATTTCATATCCACTCAGCCCATGTGGAATCCTGATGACAAAGTTCAGCAAGGAGAACTCAGCCCTCCTTGCCCCAGTGCCAGCACAAACTACAGCACTCATGAACTGGAGAGAGGAAACGCAGGCACGGCCTGGCCTGGGGTAAAGGTTTAGTGTCTCCTTCAAGGAGCATCATCCTTGCAGCTCTAATGATACTGGGAGCTCAGGCACAGCAACACCTGGTAGGGCACAAGCCAAGGCAGCAGGGCAGCAGTCCCACTGCTTGCCATGCCCTGGCCAGTCAGACTGCTCAGCTGTGTGCCCACAGACAGAACTCTGGGCCACCAGCCAAACTGCACGGCCAGCATAAGCAGGCAGGCAAGGGTGGCTTCTCACAGTGTGAGACAGCACCCCCTCCACCCGGGGCTTGCAGGGACCTGAGAGGAACTGAACTGCCCCTCCCTGAAATGTCACTTGCAAAGCAGGACTAAAATGTGCAGGCAGAATCCATTCTTGCACACTGGAAGCTTTTTTTCAGATTCTTGTAGCATCTACTACTTTGCTGGTGACACTAAGAGAAAAGAGATAGATAACGTCAGATCCTTATTGGTGGAAAAGAAAGAAACTTCTTTCCCTTGAAGAACACAGCACCAAAAATAGAAAGTCACAAGGTTTTTGCTGTTTCACATGAAACAGAGCTTAGCAGTCTCCGTCCTCAGTCCCTTCATCCCCTCCTGCAGAAACCACTAGATGATTTTCATTAAAGGAAGGCAGTTAAACCCAGCTGCTCCCTTAAGGTGTACATAATCTCTCATACAAAACCAGATCAGCAGTATTCTAGTTTAGCAGTGTAATATAATGTTATGTACTTGATCATCATTGCCCATAATCTACACGCTGTGAATAGTCTCTCAATAGAATGGATGTTTTCCTTTAAATGAGGACATTACTTCTATTATCTCTTTAGTGCACTTCCTCGTACAGAAATTTACTGTTTCAGTTATTTAGGATATAAACACTTACTAACAGTGTGTTGAATTCAATGATGTACTACTGTACTCATTATCCCAGCTAAGCCTAGAAAGCATCACCATTTAAGCAAAGGTTACTTTCCCCTAACCCCTAGGCAGAGGTCTCATTTGGCTGATCACAAGCTGCATGAATTGCCCTTCTGAAGATTAATCTAATCCAGCTGTGATCACTACAAGATACCTCAGAGGAAGATCTCTGAAACCAGTAATGCACAGATAAGATGAATTTGTCTTCAACACGACATCAAGTTCAAGACTGGGCTAAGTCTAAAATCAAAAGGATAAATATAACTCAAAGTCTTTGCTACTACAATCAGTTACAGAGAGTAAGAATAACAAAAATATATCGATTTAAGACATTCCATCCTTTCTCAAGTTTTGTTATGTTCACAGCTATAATGATTTTGCTGGCAGGAGTACCACAATTTAGGTCCAATCTCTGAAAAAGGTCTCTCTTTTCAAAAATCTCTGATACACACTTAATTTTACTCAATTCTTTATAAATTCAGTCTGCTTTGGTCCCTTCTGCAGCAAACTGACTAGAAGCAGCAAACCAAAATGTTTGTGCACATTGCAATGCGTGGTTTGAATGTAAAATTCATTTCCTAGCTTCTCCCGTCAATGACAGAAGAATTCTTTGATAGTCTTTTATAAACTGCCTTGCTCCTTTCTGCCTCTGAGATGCCCATGCTGTGGGCTGGGATAGAGCTGATTTTCTTCACTGCAGCTGGTATGGGGCTGTGAGGGTTCAGCTGTTGCTGAGCAGCTCTTACACAGAGTCAGGGTGCAAGAACTCTCTTTTCCTCTCTATCCCACCAGCTATATTCCTGGCATCACCTTATGGTGATAAACCTGATTTTGATTATATGCTGGCTTAGGGAAAAGTATACATTTATGGCTTTCTCCTCAAGTGCTGATGTTGATTAAAGATAAAATCAGATTTGACAAGAGGATGACAAGACAAGAGGATGGAGCTAGGTAGCAAACATGACTATTTATTATCTACCCCACATAGTCCACATTGAAATGCAACCCTTCAGGCTAACACTTTACTTTCTTAGCCAATCTTTCCAACTTTTCCAAGCTCTAAGGAATGGTAAAAGGACTACAGCTTCTTTTATTATAAAGAGATGAGTTATTTCTACCAACTGTCCATTCTCAAACTTGAAGGAGACAGATGTATGCAATTCTGTCAGCAATTGCTCTGCTCTCCTCTGTGCTTCACCCTTCTGTGCTCTCCCTGGGCACACTTCTCCTCCTTCTCCTTGCTGATTAAGTGCCAGCAGAAAGAAAATTCCAGGCTGAGCCTCCCCTATTATTCTCTGTGGCAGCAGAAAGCTGGGACAGCCCTGCTCAGAGCTGACCTCAGGGGCCAGCAGCAGCTCCTGGGCACACCTGAGAGCTCCCAGCACTTCTGCACTCAGACTCCAGTAAATCTGCTGTATTTCAGCAGAGATGCACAGACACATACAGGGGAAAGATTCCCAGACTTGGAATCTCCCAGTGAAAGCACGGAGATACCTTGGTTTAACCAACACCATGGTCACTGAAGGCAACATGAGGGATTTTCTCCAGCATCCATCTTAGAACCAGTCAGATACTCCCTGTCCAGTCTCCAAACAAAACAACCCCAAGAGACTAAAATTCAGTTCCTGTTACTTTTTACTTTTACAAGCAGCAGAGAAAGAATTTTATGAAAAGAATTTTATGAAAAAGAGTTAGAGTGCATATTTTATATTCCCAGCCCCAAAATGGATCAAACTGTGGAATGATTTTGTTAAATGCCTGTTTCCTTTTAAGAGATAGTGACTTTTGAAATAAAATCCATCACAGGAACATAAGAAAATATTAGGAAATTCTGTGTACTTAAAGTGATAGCCAGCATAATGAACACAGAAAGAATTATTTTCAATTTGCTTTTTTGTGTTAATCAACCTGCTCACCACCTGATACTATCTCCTGTCACACAAGCATTGTATTTTCCTATGAAGGAATAACAACTGCAACTCCATGGAAAATGCAAACTTGGAAGAGTAGTCAGTTTTAAAGACAATATAAGGAAAGAATGAAATGCAATCCCAATAGAGGAGAGCTACCACTGAGTATCTGTATTGACTATGCATGTTTGCAATGCACACTTAGGCTCACTTGGCACAAAGTAGTACAATAATTACACCATGGTCCCACAGAATTTAAAGTCAAGTTTTCACCAGTAAAAAAAAATGTCATTTTCATTCTAGTCTAGCTCAGAAGATTTAGGTCTCCTGTTGTTAAAATATTTTCAGTTATGTCAGAAAAGGACAGTGGGTTCTCCTTGGTTTCCAGTTGACTCTCTCTCTGTATATATAAATATATATATATATACACACATATAAAGCACTTTTTGATAAAACCACTGCATAGCTGTTTATCTTCACTGATACACTAAACTGAGTTCAATTATTAAGAAAAAGCTCTACAAAAATCTGAAGTAAACAACTAGTGGATAAATGAGCTGTTGATACTTAGCTGAATTAATGAAAAGTCTTTTTCTTATTTTTATACTCTTAAATCAAGATTTAAAAAGTGACAAAAAATAAACCACTGTTCATGACTTGATAAATAAACTGTGCTCTCAAGAAAGAGCAGAAGTCACTGGTAATAAGCTCTCATACTTCCATAACTGTTTAATTGGGAACTCTCAAAAAACCTGAATCAGCTGTCAACACAGACAAAACCTTAATTGTTTCTCTATACCTTGCTTCACAAGCTGGGAACACAGCTACTCTATATTTTATGAAGGTCCCCAGGCACACATAAAGATTTCTGAGCACTAGCAGCTGTCAGCTCTTTAGTCACAAGGTGCTTCTTCACTGTAAATACCATGTCACTTAGAAATAATGGTAATGTAAATTGTAACCTGTACAGTAGAATAAAAAGTTTAAACCATTATTCGGCTGAGAACTTGAGTTTATATTCTGAATTATGTTGCTCCTAACAGGTTCCAGAAATGACAGAGATGCCAGCCTTTAACTCTGCATTTCTAATCCTATTAGGAGAACCATCAGCAGACCAATATGAGTGACTTTGAGGACTGAGAAAATAATTCACCTAAAATGAAGAGGTTCCCAAAAAAGTCAAACATTTTAAACTGAGAACCACATCAATTGGAAGAATAACATAAAAAATCCACCTAAACTTCATGCCAAACTTGGAGAATAATGAAATTAAAATCATTTGAGCACTATAATTTTGGAGTAAAAGATAAACATCTTATAATCAGGCACCAAGGAAAACAGATGAAGCTCTTTGAGAAGTTTACCTACAAACAATCACATTTCCTTTTATTCACCAATTGCCTTCATTATATGAGAAGATCAGGAAACATCTGTATTTATTTGACTGAATTATAAACTGCTTTCAGCTTTTCACTCTTAATCCTAGCTAAATAATTAGTTATTTTCATCAGCCAGTCAGTTGTGGCATTATGAATGCATCAGCTGGCACCAATCCAGATGATGACTGGTCCTGAACTTTCCTACAGACAAAACACAAACCCTTAACACAGGATTTCTTTCATTCTAACAATGACTGTTGTGTGCACGCTGCACATGCCATCCCAAGCACACAACCACAGGGACCTGCCTTGCTGGCACACCCAGTGGCTCCAGGGCAGCAGCACTGCAGAGCCACCAGCTCCATTGCTGGAGCTCGTTGCTGGTGCCAGGCACCTGAGGATGTGTGGAGGAAGAAATATGATCTCCTCCCACGCACCTCCTTTCCTTCCATAGCTTGTGGAGTTTTCCAGGCAGTCACAACACGCTGCTGTTTGACTTCCTGGGCCCTGTGTACCCAAGATTTCAGCCTGTTGCACTCAGCAGTGGTGCTGGCAGGCACGGGCTGTTCCAAGGTTCTCTTCCCACCTCAGCACCACAGCTTCCCTTGGTTAATGTAAGCTGCTTCTCTATTTCATCTGCACTTCTCTGTGTTTCAGTGGCTTAGAATTTCAGTAGCAGTGGTTTAATTTAGACTACTTTTCCCTTCTTCAATGAACAGAGAAGATTTGTGTTATGTGCCAATAAACAGGTTATAGATTCTGTTTATTCAAACTTTCTGCTGTTTGAAACTACGTCTTTGTTCTGTAAAACTCCAGTGGAACAAGAGGGCCAGTTGTTGCACTTCTGTTGTCCCTTCCCTCTCACTTTTGTCTCACATTTGAAGGACTGCCAGCACTGACTTTATTGGTTAATAATAGAGGGACGTGCAAGTGTGCCAAAGAGTGAGTCAAGCTCCTACCATCACTCTGCATTAAGTTTAACAGGTGGCAGTGTGTGATCCCCTGAAGAGAAATTATCAAGATATCTCAATTAGAACAAAAATTTTGTCAAATAATCTTTTATGTATGGAAAAATGTTGACCCTGACTTTTACAAACTGACTTTGAAAAGAATGATTTACCCCCACTAGATCAAACATTCTACATAAGAACCAGGTGTAATTAAAAAAATTCTGCACTTGTCTGTCACTTAGTTCTGCATTAAAAATTTTTCAGCCTAACCCCAAAATCTTTGTGAGACATTATTTTTAAGACATAATACAGCAAATACTACAAAATCATACCAAAATTAAGTTGGTTTGAAAGAGAGTTACTGTGCAGGCTGTGTTATCTGACTATTTTTAACACACACGTCATCTCAATTGCTAAGTGCCTTTACTTGCTTCATAAGTGCCTTGCAGATCAGGTGAAATGATAAATTCACATCTCACTAATAAAGGTCAAGTATGCCTAGGTATCATACGATTACATTATTATTTTTTTTATTTATCATCATCATCATTCTTATTTTTGAGTTTGCAGACTCCAATTATAGAACTCTTCTATTTAGCAAGAGAGAGATTAGATTGGATTATTCATTAATCCTCCCACTAGTTCACACTTTTCAGCCTACCAGCATTTTGCAAAGAAGCATTTTAGGCTAGTTCACATAATTCCCTTTTGGTTATATGGGAGTCACAAGCAGTTCTGAACCTAAAATCTTTGAAAGGGAGTATGGAGTATGTAAGGACAGCACGGGAGAATAGGGATGGAAAAAACTCTCTCCTTTCTGCTGCTTACAGGATGCCTTGGATGAGAGCTTGTCCATTCTGCTCCCAGCCTCTCACCCCTGACGTGAATACTGACAGCAGCACTGCCTGCTGCTGCTGGATGTCTCTTGCCTGTGGCCTTGCAGTCAGTGTCTTATCAGAAAAAATTGTGTTCTTAATTACCAGTGGGATAGGGCACATGAGCTAAGCTGGCCGGTGGCTTCAGGTGGCTTAAGCCACCATGACAGGCTCTGGATACTCAGGTTTATCCATCACTTTCAGACTGATGAACTCTGATTTGGCTGAGCATATTAAAGCTTGCCAGCACCTCTATTTAAATTTCAGATTTGTGGTTCTCAAAGGCATTTGCTTGTTCTATTTTCTTTTTTGTTATCTCTTTAAAGACGTCAGAACAGAGAACAGGCATACATGTCACAAAACTACCCTTGGATTTAAGTTCTTCTACAACTTACTTTTGTTATGAGAACTGAACACAGAATAAGTTTCATAGGGCTTTGGGGTATTTTTTTGCTTTTTTTTTTTTTTTTTGTTTGCTTGTTCATTTTAAACTGGGAATTCGGTGAACAATGTGCATGGATATAAAAACCAAGTAGAGAACCATTTCATCCTTGAAAAGGAAAGCCTGAGGAGAGAACCCTCCATCCAAAAAAGTGAACAGTCCAAAAGCTTCCAAGGATTTCTGACCTGGAAAGTCACAGCAGAAATCTGTAGCTAAAATAATCAGAAGTGTACGGTTGAGATTAGCTGTGGTCCTCTAAATTATTTTAGGGATAACTTTAAGAAGTCCACAGCAAGAACCCACAAATCAAGTAATTCAAATTCAAATATGTTCTCTGCAGAGGAAAAAGATACTTTAGTTTAAAGAATTTTTGGTAAAAATCAAGAACCTAACCAGTGATATTCCTGTTGAACTTTCTTAATATTACTTATATGTAAGAACACATTTGAAAATGAGCTTGGAAGTGTTTTCCAAATGAAATGCAGGATAACATGCATGGACAGCAGGGAGCACAGGCTCACCCAGGTGAACACTGCCCTAACTGCCAGGGGGGTTTGCAGGCTGGGGCTGCAGTGGCTGTGCACCTCACACGGCTCCCTGGACCAGTCACATCCAGCCAGAATTAGTAAAGCCTGACTTGAGAGCACTGGTAGCAGAAAATCTGTGAACAGGAAACTGGAACAGGCACCACAAGGCATATGGGCTCTTCTAACTAAATGAGAAAAACATTGCCATTTGGTTTCCATTTTTCCTAAAATTATGGGCTTTAATTTTTGACCTATTTAACAATACTTGCCTCTTCAGAGCCCCACTGCAGGCACACCACTGCAGGCATACCAGCAAATGGGTAATGCTGCTCAAAATTTGTTTCCATTGCAGACTAATGCCACTGCTTTTTATAAATCAGCTTTTAACATTCCTGTTATCAGGAAATGCCCTTTTTAGAGGGGGAAAAAGAAACCTACACCAGCCTGCTCTTATGAATGCCTCAAGCATTCAAAATTAGCAGTGAGAATCCTGTGGATATTGTATACTCCTGTCTTAAGAGCAGATGTGGCACGGTATAGTTTTGGTATTAAGTACTGTCAAGGTTCCTTTCAAGCAAAGAACTATTTATCTACTTAACACAGAACATAACCAACTTTTGTAAGTTTCATATATTACATTTATTTCAAAATGCTTGGCATTATTAATCCTTTTTATATTGTTAATATAAAGATTCTGCTTCAAAACCCTAGAAAGTTTATTTTTTTCCTCTCTTTTTTGCATTGCATGCACTGATGAACTAGCCTGCTCAGCAAGCATTTAACAGATTAGACACTTGAACATGGTTTCAGGCAATGCTCTCTCATGTTTCTGCGTATTGCCTGATAAACACTTCAAAGTAAACCGCTCATAAATATGAAATGAAAAGCCAAGAAGTCGTTATGCACAGCTTTGAGATACAAATCTCTTTATTCCCCTCTGAAGTGGAATTTGATTGACATAATGAGTCATAGATCCTGTCCAGGGACACACTGCTTTATCCCCTTTTCCTCAGGAGACAGGGAGTCTTTAAAGAAATCCACTTCAGAACTTTCTGACAGACATCTCCAGGAAAGTTGAACACTACACAAATGTATTATTTTGTATTAATAGCTACCTTAACATCTGTGACATGTGTCAAAGATTGACTCCAAAGCCCCAACATCTAACCCTGTTAAAGGAGGCCAAATCCAAGATGTCCATTCTATCTCACTATCACGGGCACAGTGGCACAGGGCCACAAAGGAGAGTTCCCAGAGCCACAAGGACTTGTGCTGAGCTGGGCTCTGTCCTGGGCTGATCCCCAGAGCCCCTCTGTGAGCCTGGGCAGCAGCAGCTCCATCCCCACCCAGGCAGGAACAGCCGGTTCCTGGTGGAGCTTCACGAGGAACAGTTGAGCTCCTCCTTGTGCCGCTCCACCTTGGAGCCTGGCACTTTTCCCTTCCCTTCCCTTCCCTACCTGGCACAAGGAGCTGCAGCAGAGCTGCACCCCCTGCCCTGCTGGCACAGCCCCTCCTGCCCAGCCCTGCCCACGCCACACCCCAGGGCAGAGCAGAGGGGCTGCCAGGGATGCTCCCACCCAAGGAGTTCCACATTGCTGTGACCCTCATTAGAAGGCAGATTTATCAGGTACAGACCCCCACAGTCATTTCCTACAGTTCACAGGTCCGTGCTGTGAAGGAAATTAAGACTTTCATGTGAGAGGGAGCAGTTCAAACCATCTAGCCTGAAAAACCTCTGAAATGCTAATTTGGATATTGCTGTTAATAAATGATACCCATATGAAAATGACAAAAACTATGTAATTGTTGGTCATTGCTATTCCACAAAATGTCTATTCCAATAAAAGTCAAGCTTTAAGCCACCACAGTGAAACTGCTGATCAGTAGTGCCATAAACAAAATTATAGTGCAATAAATTGCTACCCTACAATGTTATATTCACAACCTGCATTTGTAGTATTTGTGGAGGTTTTTAGAAGGAATTCAGAAAATATCTGCCTAAATTAAGATGCAACTTCTGGCACTTGATTTGCTTGCCATGCTGTATGCATTAAATTATCCATCGTTACTGGCTTTTGTTAGTCTCTACTCCCTATGAAATAATCATGCATAAAGTACACAAGATCCACCACTCACAACTTGGCTTTCTTTTGTTAGTGGTAGTGCTATTATTGGTGTTATTATACATGAGCCATTCACATGATTTATATAATAATACATACATCATTAAGATTTAAAAGGCAACAATAAAAAATTAGCTTAATTTGTGGTGTTCAAAATGCACTCAATTTTTTTTATTTTGCCAATAAAAATGAAAGGCTAATATCTACAAAAAGCACACAGTAAAACAATGAAATGGAGAGAAGACTAACTATTAAGAGGACTGAATTCATATTACATGTAAATAATGAAACATTAAAGTCTAATTTTGCAGAAAAAGGCTGAAAGGGAGATTTAGAAGCTTAAGATGATGAAAACACCACCATGTGGTATTGCCCTCCATCTACAAAGAACATTGCTGCCTCTTCTCAGTCCTCAGTCACTGAGACTACTCAGACATTCTTTTTCCCTCTGAAATGTTTCTTGTTAAAAACTTTTATTGTTGTTACTTATTGCTTGCAAATTGCAAACACGTTTTGACCCTGCTATATTGTGAGCACTCTTCCTTCTCAGGCATCTTAATGGCCTGCACTGACTTCTCTAATCTGGTAAGCAATAAAGATTTACATCAAAATACAACAACGTGAATTGCAACAAATATTGAGCAAAATGGGCAAGTGCTTGAAAAAGCCCAGAACTAAATCAAAGCATATGACTATAAACAGGCATTCTCCCATTTTGCAATTTTTGATTATGGATTGCCCTATGTAAATTACAAATTTTTGCCCAAATTGCAACTTTTTGTAACTGCTTTGAATATTTGTGAAGAATCATTACCATACACAAACTAGGGAATTATGGCCATGTACCTTGGCACATATCTGAGAAAACTGTCACACCAAGTATTAATTTTAACACATGTATTATTCCAGTGTAGTGCTGAAGGACTGCTAAATGAAAGGCAAATAAGGCATCTAAAATATTCTGAATTACTCAGCCTTCACAAGACCTTCTGCAGCCCTCACAATTCCTACACAATCAATATTACACATGCCAGTAAAATTACTTCAAAAATGAACTAGAGCCTAAAATAAATGCTTTTTTAAATGATAAGCATCTTAGAATAAAGCGTGTTTCTATAAACTAATGTTGTTTTAAGAGATTACAGCACAGTTACTGAGCTTTGATTACAAGATGTGAAATGTTTGGATAGGGTTCAGGCAGCATTAGGTATTCTGCTGAGGTGAAGAAGCACAGCTGCCACTCACACCCTTGGCTCTGTCAGTCACTCCAGCACACAGACACCAAGGTGTCACTGGGAAAGGAGCTCCTCAGGGGTCTGCAATTGCTGCTTGACCTGCAGCTGAAAAGCAAGTGCTTTGCTCACTGGATCTATCAGCCCTTTGACTTCATTCATTCACTGGCTAATAGAAATACATTGCTAAAGTGAGTGATGAATTCAATTTCTTTGGCAAGAGTGCTAAATTCTTGAAGCCTCTAGAATGACTATCCATGGAGGTTCCAAAACATAACTGGTTATTTATCATTTGTAGTAAGAAATCTGGCAAGGGCCACTGAGTTGCCGCTTCTTTTTCTTTTTCCCTCTTCAACTTTTCTCCAAGAATAACGTTTTCTTGCTGCACCATGTAACACAGACACTAAACCAATCATCATCTCTATCCACTTTGATTCAGTCATCTTTGTGCTGGAAGCCTGTTCAACAAATCAACATCTTTCCATTTCTTTTCTGTGCTTCCCAGGTTTGACATCCAACACGAGCTGAAACAACAGCTTACTGTTCTCCTAAAGGAGCAAGGCTTCCCTCAAACACTGCAGGAGTTAGACAACCTCAGAGAGAGGAAGAAACCCCAGAACACCTTTGCACACAGTGCTGAATTCTCCCTTCCACTGCTGGACAGAACCAACAGATTTTTTAAATTGTCTAAGATGTCAGTGTGTAACAAGGAGTCTGGAAAGCATTCTGACAAAAACAATGGGAATCTGACCTGACACTCCATTGCTTTTACATGAAAAATGCCATCTTTTTTTCTTCTGTATTTCTGATCTATTACATCTTGGCATCTTCTGATCCAAGTATGGCACTGTAATGAAAACACTGTACAAAGCAAGTTTCCAAACTAGAACCAGAAGTTCCCTTCCAATCATCTTGACAATTTTCTTCATTTATAACCAGATACAGAATATATAGAGTCAGTTTTCTAAATTAGGGTTGTGTTAATCAAACAAGACTCCATAGCTGGACATAATGGGGTAAACGAACCCAAATTTTGGGAACAGCTCTAAAGGCTTCCTTCCCTGCTTAAGTCTCATTCTGAGAAAAGAAGGCATACCTTTACAAGTATTATAATCAATTCTAGCTTTGCATGCTGGAGCAATTGTAAGAGATAGGCCCTATCTGCTAGTTCACTCATCCCAGCTGCCTTCAGCTATGGTTCCAAACACCAAAAACATACACAAAAATGCCACTAAACTCCACAGAACTCTGCAAAATATGCAAAGGGGAGTATTTCACTTTTGAAGGTGCTGGTAATGCTGACATTCATTTTCAGTGCACACAGAACAGTTGCAGCTTAGTCCTAAGAAATGAGCAAGAGCATTTTCAACTCATGCATATGCTTATATTTACAAACAAATTCTTCCCATTTATGCCAATTGCTAAAAATTATTAACTTAGCTAAAAATTTCCAATAAAAAGTCAAACATTCAACAATCTTGTAAGTTCAAGCTTATTTGAAAGCTGGCAACCAACCGGAAGGATATGTTTTTGAAGTCAAACTAACAACAAAAAAAAGTAAAATAGAGATAACTATATATATTTCTTTGATTGCCATTTTCAACAGTGACACACATTTTCTAGTACCCTCAGCTCAAGAAACAATTAATTGTGGACAGAAGAAGCTTCCTTGGAGGAGCTGCTCTGCGCAGCTGTCTGAGCAATGGCCAACAACAACCTGGGCTCCCCATCACTCGAAGGCTGCCTTCTGACAGCCTGCATTTCAGTGATGGAAAGCATGATCCTTCCTACACAGTATGCACTGCACTATGCATTTAGTCCTTGGAGAGCTTTCAGAATGAAAAGACCATAATTATTACTACCATCATTATTATTAATGAAAAATACACATGTAAAATTAGGTTTCGAACACAGTGTTTTATAGCCCCTATTTGTCTCTGTGGACACACGCCATAATGGCTTTAACAGACCTTTAACACTCACTGACTAATTAATCTTTACACTCAGGACCCAGCACTGAGTTTTATTCAGTAAGGAGCAGAAAATAGCATCTGTGGATTGGGCTTGCAAGGTCCACTGCATGAATAAATTGACAGGCTACAGGAAGAGCTGGCATTAAACAGCTCCTCTCCTCCCCTCAGTACTCCTGTAAGAGCCTTCACCAGCCACTGAAGCTTCTCTTCACAAACTCCTCACATACAATTTATTTTTATTTCCTGAAGTGACTCTTTTCAACCTTACAGGGACTCAGTCTTCCAAGTACATTGACACTGATAGAAAAAAATATTACAGGGACTAGATATCACTTTAAAATAGAACTGTATTTCCTACACAGTCAAAGTATGCACCAGAAAATTCAGTTTGACTATGGAGAGCACAAACGAACCATACAAATTAATAGACCGCAGCAATTTGTCAGAAAAACCTTTAGGCTTCCATTTCCAACTCAGACAGGTTCTAAATATGAAAAAGCACAGGGAAAATATTCTGCAAAAAGAAAGCACAAAGAGAAAATACACCACGCAATTTCTTAATAGAATAAATTCAATCTTTGCTCCTCTTAAAAGAATTTTAAAGATATTGTAAAAGAATAAGCATATAGGGGTAAATTTCCCTCAGCTCATTTGCATGATACAGTTATAGTCAATATAGCCTACCCAGAGACCTGCCTTACTTTTGCTGTAAAGCCAGGCAAGCAGAACATCATCTTCAGTTACAAAAAATAAAGTATTATGTGTTTACTAGTCAAGCATCAGTCGTAGAGATTTTATCAAGATGAAATTGCCAAGTATTCTGATTTTTTTCCCAGTATAGGCAAACCCCGGTAACACTAAGAAATTCCAGATCATGGCATCTGTTTCATTCTATGAAGCTAACTTCAAGAATAGCTTCATCCATTTTTTCATATGTAAAATGACATTTTTTCATATGTAAAATGACATTAGGAACCAAGCCTTGTGAGCTGCAGCACAGTAAGCACCAATGATAGTACAGCACTCATTTTAAGACTCAAAAAAACCTCCGTAGGCTGTTGCTTTAGGCAGGAAGGTCACAGATCAGTTACGGTGTATTTCTTACAACAAAGCATTTATTCCTCTGTATGCCTGTAGAGATAATACTTGTCAGATTAGCTCTTTTTCTTTGGAATTCCTCACCACTGGTTTAGCAAGTCTGTGTTTCCCAGCAGAAGGCTATTAATTAATGTCCAGTAGGACTCAAATCTGAGCTTATTAACGGTTGGATGGACCCAAGTAAAAACATCTGCTCCCACACCTCAGTCTCCTCTCTTCACTCCCCTTGGTTTTCCTCACTTACTGAAGCACATTTTCAGTTTCCCACCATAAATTCCACGAAATCCTCCCTATCAATGAACCATATTCTACTCTCAAGCCACCTCTAAGTGATTTCTCAAGCTTAAAAAAGGACAGGGAGGTGAATCAACTAGGAAACAAAATCCTCATCTGCCAGCGTTTGATCAGTTACAGCTTATGGTTTTATCTCCCCAAGCATTTTCCCATTATAAAAAAAAAACCGAAGGCTTGCAATGCTCTATGTATCAGTACATGTGAAAAAAAAAGACTTCAAAATTTAATAGGATTTTATAGGGGCTCAGCTTTGTGAATTACACTCATATAAAAAAAATCTAAAGTAATTTCTATTTGATTTGAATCCATTTACGTATGACAATATCTGCTATAACCTGACAGGAACAGTCCAGCTGAAATTGCAAGGACGCAAAACTGGGAGTTGGCTCCCTTCCCACTTAACCTGCAATCTTCTCAAGTGGGGGAGGAAAGTTACCAAGCACTGTGTAATCCTTCCCTCCTGCTTTAGAATTAAAAGAAACCCTGGCATGAAAAAATATCCATTAGATTAATTTTTACTCAGATTAACCATTTACTCAAAGGTCACGTGTAGGCTGAATTATGAAATTACAGTGTGAGTGAATTACAGCAGCACATTATGCAACCATTTTAAAGGCAGCATGGTGGAGAAACAGGCCCTTTGTGAATAGCTGCATCACCTTCATCAGGATTGAAACAGCCCTTGCCCTGTGCATCAGAAAACTGTAATGAGGAAAGCACAATTCCAGTGTAAGAAACGCTGGGAAAAAAACAGCTATGTAATTCCAGTCTTATGGCCCAGTTCAGCAGAAACATAAAAAATGAGCCACAACATAGCACTTGTATGATCCCACATGTCATGAAGGGGATGATTCAAGACAAAAAAGGGAGAGAGGTCAGTATTACACCATAAACTTTGGCTTCTGCACCCTCCTACCACAGCCTGACCTTCCCTGGGATGCAGTCTCCTGACTGGAGAAGAACAAGCTAATAGCTGCTGTGAGCCTACAACTGCATTACACACAGTCCTAAGTGATGTAGGACTGGATCAGATGCACCTTGATCCCTCCTGCTTCACATATAGGAACTGAAAAGAGGTAGCGACCCTCAGACCTAAATTTGTTAATGACACTTCCAAACTGAAAGAGTAACAAGCTTATTTTTCAGGCTAGAAGAGAAATTAACGGTAGGTTACAATGTAATGGGCATGACAAAGAGGGTGGCTTACATTTCTTGGTTTTGTTACACATGTTCTGAATAAAAAAAAAAAAAAACCCAAAAAAACACTGAATGTCACATAAAATGTGTCAGAACATATACCCTTCATAGAGCACTGCCATTAAGGTGATTACACATTGGACATTTAGTTACCCAGAAATATTTCATTATTATTTGCAAGCACCTGACCAAATATTTGCCCCCATCCTGTGACACCAATAATCTGAAGCTGAACATCATTTGCAGCCATGACTGTTCATGGAACCACTGCCTTGTAATGCCTGACAGCTGGGATCTTTGTAAACCTGAATTATCTGTGCTTGTGTCTGGGTAAGAATCTAACTGCACAAACCCCAAAAAGTTAAAAAGTGAAGACTAAACTACTAAGTATACCTACCCAAATGCAGATATTTAGGAATGTAATAGCTTTTACTTTGATGTAATGGCTTCCAAAAATCAACTAAGGAAACTGAAGTAAGGTCACTAAAATAATGAATAAGAGTGAATTAATGCAGTTTAACTAGTATTTTAAACCCATATAATTTTTTTCCTCAGTGTCTTCATTTAGATACACCTATACTTTAATTTTCATGGTGGCACTGATAATTACAAGCACTGTCCCCGTGTAAAATGTTTCAACTTTTACAAACATATTTATAAATTAATCAGATTATGTATGAATGAGGTTGTCCTGTTTAACCTTGAACATTTCAAATTACCTGGGTTTTGAAATACTTCTTGCATGCATTTTTTCTAAAGTTCCATGAATTCTAAAGACTTTGTCCTGTGCTGCAAAGTTCCCTAAGGATAACTCATATTTTCTTGCATTCTCAGTATAAATGGATGGATAAGGAAACTCCTCTCCACAGACAGATCAGGCTGGTCACTCCATATATAATCCATACATGTGTATTTAGCCCATATTTAAACTAAATCATGCTTTGTGAATATACTGAAGCATCACAGAGAGAAGAGATTCCTACCATCACCCCCTGCGTTACAGATCAGAAGAGAGAAGGATTATTGACCAAAGGACAACAACAAACTCAAACCCCGTTTTTCACTTTGTGTTTTAAATCAAGGTTGGCTCCATAATTTCCTAGAAGGAATGTTTATTTTTGACAGGGAGATGTACCCTGAATTTCAGAAAACCAGAAATTCATCTTGTTACAAGTTTTTAAATTAATGCAATGAAAGATTTACAGTGCTTAGAAGGATATTATAATCTGACTAAACCCATCTAGAAGACTTAGCTACTTTTTTTTTTTTTTTTTTTTTTTTTTTGGTAAATGCTATAATAATTGCTCATGGGACTGTAAATTATACTGGTACAAACAATCTAAGTTGTTATCAATAACAGTATTGGAAAGAATCAAGTGGCCACAACAGCACACCCCAAACACCATTTTTCTTGTGCACTTGAACCATGAAGGAACTCATTGACTATTATGACAAAAATTCCTGTAATAGAGGCCAAGAGTGGCTGAAAATCTTGTGCTAGCCCTTCCCAGTGTGAAGGGGGCCATGTCTACGTCATGGTGAACATGGTCTCTTCTCTTTCCACGTGAAACCAGGAGATCTGTGTGCTGCTCAGGGGCTGCACTTCACCTGTGGCCTTTTCCCAATGGAAAAGTGATTTATAATTAGATCTCCTGGCACCACAGGACACTCCAAGTAACACAGTACCACTGTCATGAAGCCTGGGGTCAATTTTCAGAGTAACAGCCTGAGGATCAATAAATAAAAAATTCTGTCTCTGGAAAAGATCCTCCATAGTGAATCCTGGGTTTAGCCAACCAGGCAAAGTCTCCAAACATGCTCACTCAAATACTATTGACACTTTTCTAAGAGTCACCCTAGGGAGATAATAAACCTGGATTCACAATGAAAGCACATGGTTATCACTGACTTCTGAGATGTTATTCAGACTTAGAGTTAGAGTTAGTCAGAGTCACTCCTAAAAATTTGTGCAAATTCAGCTCATTTTTCCTCTTCTCCCCTTCTCCCATTTATTTCACAACTCATATCTAAGGCCCTCACTGAGCCTCCACTATTATCTCTCTTGATGCCTACCTTTCCTATTTCTTTGACTGTCTTTTGTTCTCCCCAATCCAGCAGTTTCAGACATCTTTATTAAACAAATTATATTAATAAAGCTGCTTGAACAGGAGTAATTCCTATGTTAAGAAAACCCAGTAAAAGCATGTCTTTGACTTCACCTTCGTATTTTTAAATTCTATTTTATAACAACAAATAAAGCACTCTAATCTTTATTTTTCTAAATTATTATTACAGTTTTCGTGATGTATAAAAGCAATATGTATTTACCAGAAAATTAGATGAAAACAAGACACATGGAATTAACTGAAGTCGAGCTTTCCCTTTTGATGGATGGCTTGAAGTTTCACTAATCAGAGAAGTTTGCAAAATAATTTCTGATTAGTTAAGAATACATGCTAACAGAAAGGGAAGGAAAAAACCAACAGCGCAAATATTAGCTAATATAAATAAAAATGGATTACTAATCTAAGTGCAAAGATTTTTTTTGCCTTTTTCAGCTCACAATGTTATTCATGCCCCTGAGCAACTCACTTAATCTTTTTTCTCCTGCACTTTGTCTGTAAAATGGGAATGAACCAACATGATTTATCCCACTGGCGTAATATATGAGTTAGAGTAAGACAAAAAAATAACAAAATCCAAACATCTCAATTATTTAAATAGGATTTGGTACATCAGAATGACATATATAATCTTAGCTTTTGTTTTCTTCAGGAAAAAGAACTATTAATTACTTTAAACCCATAAATTTTTCATTCTTAAGCATTTCACCTCTGTCTTCTTCCATTTTATATCATTTTTAGCTACATAAAAGATGAAGTAGAGGCATTTCAAGTTGTTTTTCTTAGACTTTAAATCTTGGGTAACTTCTCATTTACCACCTTTCACCACAAATTAACATGCACATCAAGTCAAGTTCATTATCATTTAGAGGCCTGTTAAATAGATGAAAAAAAGAATTGCATCTTAAAGTGCCCTGGATTATCTACTGGTATTCAGTGCTGAATAATTTTATAGTTCATAATAATCAGTTTGCTTTTCTTCCTTTCTAATCGAAAAGCTCAGAAAGTAAAATTTATTTTCTTAGTAAATAAATGCTCATTGTCAGAAACTCCAATAATATTCGCTTTCTGAGTGTAAGAACAATGTCTATATAAAATAAATAGAAAATGCAATGACATACATAGAACTATGATATGTATATATATGACACTGTCTAGAAGAATGAAGTACTACATTCTTATGAAAGAAATAAAGCCAAACGCAGCACATGTTTGTCCTGCTGACGAGAAATTTCACTTCCCATTAGGAAAATGACATTTGCTCTAACACAGCCCCAACACAGGAGAACTGTAAAGTGAGAAGAGAATTCAAATCCATGGGAAGGGGCCAAACACCTCCAAAATCATTGTAATCAAGCATTAATAATATCTAACGAAAATGCTAAAAAATAAACTGATGGCTTTATACGGAGAACTCAGATATACCATGGCTATTAATTATTTAGGGTTAATTATTAGAAGGAAAAAGAATTAAAATATGCACTAGACCCTGCATCAGTACAGCACTTCAAGCTCCAGTCTCTTGGAGTTCAGTCACATACATGACAAATACAGACTGTGGGAAAAAAAGAAAATTTAGCTGGGGAAAGCCAAAGCACATGGATGAATTTGGAAGCACAATTCCAAATTCATCCAGGGCTGTGCAAACGCTGCCTGGTGTGTTCAGGATGGCTTGAGCTTGAGAAGAGCAGTGAATAAAGCACCACACACTCTGCCTCCAAAAAATTCAGGTACCTCGGTACCTTTTTATTTTATATCTCAGTATTAATTTAGATAAGAGCTCATTCCAAAAGTTCTGCTAATGCTTTCTCTTCCTGCTGCTTCTGCCCGGAGTTAGCACCCTAAAGCCCACAGCTGACACCTTTTTTTCTTTAGCCTCTTTCAGCGTTGCTCCTGACCAGCCTTGTTCATCTTCTCTTTGTCTTGGTAACTCTCTTCCACATCAATCCTCATATCTGAAAATTTACTTTAGTTTTTCAACACAGAAGATACTGTCACTTCTGTTTAATTCACTAGATTTTTTTTTTCTGTGATTTTACAAGTCTTTGTTTACCAGTACCATTCTGCACAGGTTATAAGCCTTTAAGAAAGGACCACTGAGATAAAAAAGTCAGAAAAAATGATGCAACTGAATAGTGAATATAGAGAAAAAAAGGAAAAAACCACAAATGCATTCAAAATATTTTGCCAAGATTCTTGCAAAGAATTCATTGAGAGAAAAAAAATAGAAAATTTGACAGACACACTCTACCACCTGCATATCCAAAAATATCCATGGATTTCAGCAGAAATATAAAACTTAAGCATAACAGTCTCCTTGACAGTAAGACAAGAAGCCACTTTCCACAAGTGCCCTCTCTCCCCTCATCTGCATTTCAGATTATGCCGTATGTTAATTTACAACCTGGAGTCATACGAAATTCAAGATAGACCATACGAAAATGTTTTTAAGTGGAACAGGAGGAAGTTAAATGATAAGAAATCACAATTTGCCCTCTTATGCAACAGGGTCTACTTCATCCTTTAGCTGCTCACTCTGCTAAAAGATTTCCTTTGGTTCCCTCACAGGGAGGTTTGTGGCTGCCAAAGATCAAGTGCAGAACAAAACCACAGAACTCTGTTCTTGGAGCTGCTGACAACAGAAAAATACCTTTCAGCAAAAAGGCTGCAGAAAGGTAAAGTTTGTGCAGAGATTTAGCCCAGCTTCACCTTTTGTCTTGAAAGCTGAAGGTGACAAAGGCCTTTGAGAGCCATCATCTGTCTAAGACCTTCTCTTACAATAACAAACAATAAATGAAGTACTTACTTCAGTCATCTTCTCACATATGAACAAGATGAATTTAAGCCAAACAATTTGGCTTTTTTTCCCCCCCCCAGAAATATTGCAGAGCATTAAGTAAATTATACTGCTGGATTAAATGTAGCAAACATATGAGGTACAATACATCTTGTTTTAAAAAAAACATATTTGCTATTCACTGATACTACCAATAAGTTGGAGTCTGTTTCCTTGCTAAGTAGTGATATGACCTCCAGAGACATAGATTTTAATTCCTATTTTGAAAACAGTACCATAAACGTGTCCAGGAGCTTAATTTATTTAATCATTTGTGGAAATTTACTGTGCATTTCTGTAACAGCAGAAATACTGTTTTTTGATATGCAACTATGACTCCTCTCTTGCAGCACATTATTTCCAGCACCTGAGGAAGATCTGAGGTAAATCTCTATCAGTTTGAGTCATTTAGTTCTTTGCAGATCCCTGGTGCAAACACGAGTAAGCAAGCCTTTCCCATGCCTGACAAATATACTAAGAACTGGATTTTCCCTACTGTCTGAAATGGTCACTCCCTCTTTTGACCTGAATAGAAAGGTTGCCCAGAAGGTTCCCTTCCATGGAAATTTCCAAGACCAGGCTGGATGGAGCCTGAACAACCTGGTCTGGAGGAAGATGTCCCTGCCCATGGCAGGGGGCTTGGAATGAGGTGGTTTTGATATCCCCTCCAACCCAAACCATTCTATAAAAAGGATTATCAACTTCACCTGCTCCAACTATAGTTTAAGCAATGAGGATTAAAAAAACCCATGATGCTGGGATAATTAAAATAATTTAAATTAAATTTAAATTAAATTAGAATTCAAAACCATGCTATAACAAGAAAAATCATAATTTTCAGGGAAAAAATTGAATCTAAATTAAATCCCTATTCTCCAGTAATCCACAGCTGAGTAAATGCATACTTTAGATTCAATAACTGAATCAGTACAATTAAACAATAAAGCATTTGTATATTTGTATATTTTAAAGCACAATGTTACATCTGTAAAAAATTACCTCATAATTTCAGGTTTCTTTATTCTGTCAAGTCATTCTATTTATTCCAAGTTCTTCCTTTGCCTTCTTATTCTACAGCTCATCATCATGCCTTAAAAGACCAAAGTTTCTGTTTTATAAATATCACACCTGTATGGTGAAGAGGATAAGTTGCCACAAGTTGACACTTCCTTAAACTGGATACTGAGATCCTCAGGAGTAAAAGAGATACTGGAGAAAAACCAGATAAATTCTATTCCGTTATCCTTTTGCAAGCTGTAGACATATTGAGGAAAGAGAGAGATCAACAAAAATTCACTCTAAAACAATCTTTCAGAGGAATTTTGTTAACAAGGGCTGTTCTGCTTATGTAGTGATGGCCAAAAAAAACACCAGGCAGCAAACCCCGTGTGGGCTAGATACACTGGGATCAAGGTGTAATATTGTTATGCTCTCAAAAAAATGAAGGAAGAAGATGAGTTTAAGAGAGTGAAATGAAGATGGAGGAGTCTGTCACGCAATAACAGCTTATAAGAGTTACAAACCCGACATATAAACATAAAAAGCAAAGCTGACATATTTGATAACCACAAAGGCAGCTTATTCCAAATATACTCTCAATTACAGTCATTCTGCATTACAACAAAATGCAAAAACAAGTGGAGGGAAATGCAGTATCACAACATCATCTCAGTTTTTACGCTGCCAGCCTCCCCAGCCTGGGCAAACAGCTGTGGGAAGAGAAGGCAGTGTGCCCTCCTCCAGCAGTGCCCCACGCTTCTGCCCCGACACAGGAGCGTGGCACACGGCACAGCAGCTCCTCGTGCTCTCAACATCAGCAGGCAAGTCCAAGGTTTTCTTTGAGGGTGAATTCTACAAACCCAGCTGAGCCTCAGCTGTGTGGCACCACCTCTCAGAGCCCAGCAGCTGTGGGCAGTGGCCTCTCCCAGGCAGACCTGGTATGTTAAACCAGCCCCTCATTTGCGTTGCTCTGCGGCCGCTGCCCCGGAGCCGCCACGGCGCAGCAACAAAAGCTTCATTAGGCTTTGGTAATAGGAAAAACAAGCACAAAGGTTCATTTTACTGCAGAAATGGTAAAGAAACGGGCAAACACGGATGAGAGATTGCTGCACTGAGTCAACAAGAGAGACTCACATAACTGAAGTACTGAAGACATCTAAACCCACAATCTGTTGTGTACACAGTGATTTCAGAGAGCAAATAACATTTCAGTTTTCTGTGCTGTGCTCTGGTTGAATTGTCCACATTGAGCAATCCTAAATACAAGTGTAGGATTTTATTCCATATATAACACTAGGTAATATATATTTCCAAGTTACCGAAATTTAATGTTCTTTCTTCTAATTAGACTTCCACTGGATCTGTAGGCAGTCTTATAAACCACTTTAACCTTATTTTAATTTTTCATTATGAAAATTGTAAGTATTCATTAACTTCGGAAGACATGGCATTACAGCTGTGATATATCATTCCTCATATTATTAACAATCTACTTTATAAATTCAGTGCTTGAAGCACATACTGGTAATAATGCCTTATGAGTTTTATTTTTGTAAGAATTTAGAAACACACTTAACAGGAGCACACATAGTTGCCTAGTCATACACAAAATTTTATTTGCTATAATGGCTTTAATATTAGTGTCAAAATATATTTGCAGCAAGTTTAGCAGACATGCTAGAAACTAAACCCCAACCCCCCAAAAAGAGAAACTATGTGACTAATACTTCTCTTTCCACCTCTCTCTTTGATAAGATTACTTAAGCAAGAATAAAGTCCAGATTATCACTTTTTGTGTAGTAAGCTTTTAGCATATTGTAAACAATTTTAGTCAAAGGTAATACTTTTCCCACAGAGACTAAGTACCATTTTAGCTTTTCTTCAATATCATTCAAATCTCTATCTCAGGAACAGAAAAACTTCAAAAGAAAATCACATATTGCTATGAAGTCAAATCTACTACCACCTATAAAAAGTTTTTTTGGTACTCTGACTACATAATGTGAAAAATTATTATTATATTTATAATATTTAATATATCATCAAAAACTGCCATCCTTTAAACACAGTACTCTATTGGAAGTAATTTTAAAAAGTGAATATACAGTTCTAGACCAGCTACCACAGAGTAGCCATTTGCTTGAAGGAATAACATTTATGCAATTTGTTCTACATGATGGTCTCTTTTTTTTTTTTTTTAATTATCTGACTAACATTTCTTTTGGCCTAAGTAGCAAAACCTAAAATATTGATAATTTTTACTTCAGTATTTAAACAAATGGAGTTGATTAATGTATTTGAGAAGACAAAGTTGTACTGAACTGAGTCATCTGCAACTGAGCCTTTACCATTTCATATAATCAAATATGATTACGAATATCAATTTCATATTCAAAATTTCCACTTGTTTCCACAGACAGCAGATAAATTGCTCTCTTCTAGGTAAAAACTGACCACAGGCTATTCTGTGGTTTTCACATGGAATAGTGGAAAAAATACAGCTGATGTTAGCCAGCTGCTCAAATTTCCTTAGCATTAGACATTTCTTTATATTCTACAAGTGCTGGTGGAACTGCAAAACAAAACCCCTCAGCTGCAGTGCTTGGTGCCATCCCCTTGTACAAGAAAATTTCTATAAGGTTTAGGTGACACATGACTTTGGAAAAACTTGCCAAGAGAAGAAACATGGCAAACAGCAACTACCAAGATTCCAAACTTAAGAGTGGATAAACGAGACAATAAGGAAAGAAGGAATATCAGAGTGAGGGATAGGCAGCTAAAGGCTGTCTAACAATACCAGGATTGGCAAGGCATGCCTAGGCTCAGAACATGGAGAGAAGGAGCAATGCTAGGAATAAAACAGACAGATACTGGTAAGTTCCTCCAAGCAAATTGTTTTTTTTTTTAAGCTGAGGAAGAATCTTACAAGGCAATTAACAGAAGACTAAGACTTGACATTTAAAATTACACTGGACAAACTACACTGAAGAGACACTTCAGCACTGATGATCAAACTGTTCTTCTCTTGCAATCTTCTTCAACTATCTTACTTTGTGAAAGTAGTGATTGTCATAAGGAACACACTTGACTGTTTAAGGAAAACAGAGTCCAGCAGCATCATCAAAAGCAATTGTAGCTACACATAAGCAAGAAAACAGGAACTGCCTTCACTGCTCTGTCAAGAACAGTTTCGAATGTTAAATTCAGTTTATAACATCCAGGTTTTGACTAAAGTTTAGGAAAAAGTATAGGTCTTAACTACAGTATTGTTCATAACATTTCTTTAGGTGAGTGATTTATTTCTCCATTTTCTGGACTTGCTCAAATTCAGCTAAAATGAGATCTCTTTACTTTTCACTGCATTATGAAGAAACAGCCAACTGTTTTTTTGAGCTTTCTGCATCCATTTTAATGCACACAACAAACATCTGAGCCCCACTCCACCTCCCATATTAGCAGCAGTGTTCCTCACAGAGGCTTTTCTCCAAGCAGTTTTAAAAAGATCTCTTTTCATTCTGAATTAAACAGGATGTAGAGATTGCCACCAGTGGAGAAGCAGGAATCACAAATCTATAACCCAACTATTCTAAAGAAATGTAAGCAAGTAATCACAAATAAAACTGCTTACATTCATGCAACTTGTTTGGCAACAGCAGCATAGCATAAGGAAAGCTGCTACAATTCATAACAGCAACTTGTAATAAAACAGCTTTATGCATCCCTCTCAAACTGTTTAGTGTTCAAATCTCATCAGACGGCTGAGTAAGCATTACACTTTGGGACAGTAAATCTCTGTTTCCAATATGGTCTGCATTCACAGACACGTACTTTTGCATTCACTGTAGTCACTTCCAGCTAAGCATTCATATGGAAAAAAAAAAAAAGGCAGTATATAAAGATATCTGCATGCTAATTTGTCTAATCAGCTATCTAGACTCTGAAACCATTTTGGAACCTTAAAGGATGAGCACCTCAACAGGAACTGACTGCTACCAGCAAAAGCTAATTTGAAGTTGGATTTACAAACATGAAATAGTGTCAAAGAACCACCTTTATACAAGTCACTGTCTCTTCAACCTGTCTTTATCCACATCACTGGGGCATATAGGGCATTGCCATGGAATATTTCGCTTCCATTAGAGACAAACTAAAAGGTAGGAAACGGTTTAGAAACCACCACCAAGTTGAAATTCATGACAGAAGAGGACATTATACAGGCTTGAAGAGCTCTACTTAGATTGACAGACAGTTCACAGAACACACAACTGACTTAACTGCAGCATCTAATTAAACCTGTACAGAACAATGGGTACTATGGGTTTTCCAATAACACAGAAAAGAGCATCACCAGACCTAATGGCTAAAACTGAAGCCAGTTTGCAAAACCCAGAGAGAAGCTGGCACCTGCTTTTTAACATGGAGGCTGAGTTCCCACAGTCACTGCCCATCAGTGGAAATAATGGATTTTCATTATCTACTTCTACTTCATGGTCTACTGATGTTTCCAGAACTTCAGAATGTGCTTAATTCAAGGAAGGATTACTGGGATCAATGTAGAAATAATCTGATGAAAGTTAATGAGCAACCCGAGAGCAGGCCAAGGAAGGTAACTGCAGAGCCTCTGACCTCAAACTCTGAATCCAGAGACAAATAATATAAAACAAACAGAACAAGTGCTGGGCCCTGCTTACCCAATTATAGTTCCTTATAATTTTGTTTTTCTACTGGTTTATAGGCTTTAAATGAACTGGTCATCAGCACTTGGCCTCAACTCCAACACCCCCATGGCTCTCTAAGGAAGACAATGAACTTTGGGTGGTGGTTTTATTTGTTTGAAACTTTATGTTTTTCTTACTGTGTGAAGTGTGTGCATTTGGGTCCAGCCACAATATTTTAAAAGCTTCTAGAAATCACATAATACATTGGAGATATCAGGAGAACAAACAGGGAGGACAGAGAAAATATAAACAGAGCAATCATCACCACGGATGAACCAGCTGTCCACTGAGTCTAGAATTTAGTCCTCAGTAGTAAGACATTTCAAAACAACATGGGGAAAAAAAATAAAGCAGAAAAGACAATTACACAGTAAACAAAACCACACCTAAAACCTGGTCCCAATGCATTTGAGCTGAAAACTGACTCGTGCATTGGAGCAGTGAATACACTCTGGTGCTTAATCCATCTTCCACACACTCCACTAAAATACAACTATATAATCCTTTCCTTACGTTTTCTGAAGATGCAGACCTTAAAAACATGTGGCACTGGAGAATTCAACAACGTATAATCCAAAATAAATGCTGTTGTATGTTAAATATTTGTTGAACTTTGTTTTATTTAAATAGTTCTTTCTTCCTGTATTATAAGAAAAGAGGAGGAGAAGGAAAATGGCCTAATTGCTCTTTACCAGAAAACAAGTTTTAGAGGGGTTCCCAAGTTCACAGAAACAAAACGATATTCACTAAAGCAAATTAAGGACTACATGTAAAAACTCATTTTCTGGAACCTGCCTAGGATGCACGGACAGAGATGCCCAATTCAAATTCAAATCAAATGTAAAAGCTTTTTAAATCTGACATTTCAATGTTAATAGGTGTATTAGAAAAGAATCTAAATATGTCCATTAGTTTGAGAACACTCACAAGTAATCAGCCTCTCTTCCAAACACATCTTGCTGGAAAAATCAGACCCTAAAACATATCAGTTGAACTGTAGATCCTTTGGAAGACAAGAAGACATAGAAGGCGGAACAAATTTGCAAGATTTGCTAATGTTAGTCATTTTCATTATTAGGATTAATAAAAAACTATTTTAATTTAAAGTATCTTTTTTAAAAAATAAAACTATTATTTCATCTTCATGGAGTACATTATTTCCATTTACAGTGGATTTTAATATGAGAAAGAGCATCCACAGATGTGTGTAAACAAAGTTCTTAGAAGAGTGTGTGCTCACGTGTGTATGAGAAAATGGAGAAGGGTTTATAGGATCAAAAATTATTATTTTCAGTATCCAAAGTCTTAGAATTCTATTACATAGCAGAGTAAAGGGATGAGGGAAAAAAAAATACAGAAAGGAAAGGTTTTGTTCAACACTCAGTCAGGCCCCAGCACTGCAAGACGAGCAAACACGGCTTTTGTTGAAGCACAAGATCTCTTTGCTTATAGAAATTTGAAACTATGAAATATAGAAAGCGTATTTCCTATTCATTTTGAAGTTCTTCTGAAAAGGTATTTACATGAAAATGGTTACTATGCCTATTTTAGGGTAGACCTGAGGTTTTTAAATTTTTTTCTTTTATTCAGTGTGTGCTTACTATACATTGATAACATCTAATTTTCAGGAGTTATGAGTTATCCTTTTATATGTGGTTTACACAATGTGCATGTAACTTTGCAAATGGTTAAAAAAATAGAACCTAGTTTAACTTAATCATCAACTAATGAGGAGTCCAGTAGAGAAAGAGTAAAAATAGGAGTTCTTTTCTGAAAGCTAAATAAAGGAGCAAAAAAGGAAAAAAAGGAGCATAAGACTATATAAACTTATATATTTGCATCAGAAATCCCTGCATTCTGAGTCTCTAATTTAAACTGTAAACAAATGCTGATTTTTAATAATGATCAGTTGTCGGAAACTGCCGAGAATAAAAAGTTATTCCCTAAGAGAAACTGTGTGTACAGAGAATTCTCATATTATGTCTAGCTGTTGTTTATTCTACAAATCCATATTAATATTAGAATAGTGCTGTGTTTGCCAGCACTGGTGCTATTAATTATTACTGGAGCTCTCATCAGCATCCCAGCTGCTCACCTGGTCCAGCAGGTGAGAAGAGATGAAGATGACCCTTGGTTCAGACACTCTGACTCTCAGTGGCCAGTCCAGGAGGTCTGAGCACCCCACCACACCCAGCAAAGTGACTCACAATGGACTCACATTTCACCATAAAATGGTGAAATGCCAAGAAAATAGGATGAAAGGGGAATGTAAGTGAAGTGAAAAGGAAGAGATTACCACAACTGATTTAAACCACCACTTGCAAACCAGACAGCTTGCTGCTAAGAAGGAAAAAAAAATCAAAAGAAAACAAACACATAAACAAAACTAAACCAAATCCCCAAACATTACAAACCAAACAAAAAAATTACACAAAATACCAAGAGAAAACAATTTGTGCATATTTAAAAGAAAGTACCCCAAAGACTGAAAATCAGTCCCATGATGTCTCCCTAAAAATCCACTCCTAAATACATTTTCTTCTGTTTTTTATTGTGACTCAGATCTAATATACACAAAGTTTGGGTTTAATTCCTGTCTATCAAATCATCTTGCTATTACAGCTCAAAAGGGCACTTGACTGACACTAGAGTGTAAATCAGGGGAGGAATGTTAGGTTTGGGTTCCACTTTCTTACCTTTTCCTTTCTTAAAAGCATACTGATAGAAGGCTGCTTTAAAGGTTTGTACTTTTATTAATTTGCTAGTTTAGTAATGTTGCTACATGCTCCATTATTAACAACTTCAACACAGATGGAAGTACAGATGAAAAGTGCTTTCAGGTTTTTAAATCACTTAATAAAACCTTATCATCTTTTATGATTTGGGGAGGGAGAGGGTAAGGGAGGGAGGTTTTATTCAGCATCTTTCCATTATTAAATAAGGTACACAAACTATAATTTTTTATTTCTCAATAAGACCATGCTTTCTAGACAGGAGAAATTGAAAGCAGTTGTCTCACCCTAATAAATATTTTTACACTAGGATCGTGTTTCTCTCAGGTCACTGTTAAAACCAAAGTCTTGATTCAGGAGAAGTGGAGGTTCCATAGGTACTGGCTAGAAGAGGAGAGCTGCCTTGAGGCCTTTTCCCACACAAGCCACCCTACACTTGATTCCATGTTAAAGACTCTGCTACCTTGCCTCTACCCCAAATTTCCTTTGATTATGTAACTGTACAGATATAACGAAAATCAACAGATTGCAGAATACCCCTCAAAAACTTTGCATGACAAAGGAAAACTAAGAATGTGCTCTCACTCTAGGCAGAATACAAGAAAAAAGTCTTATTTAATGTCTTTAATCCAAATCTATTTATCAAAACATTTCATTTTCAAAAGGTTGCAGGTCCTGGAGAGAAGTATTAAAACTGTGATTGCCAAAACTCAGTTGGATTTGGAAGAGATACATTAGTTTTAACAGAAGAGTTGAGGATGACATCAGGTTTGATGACAAGATGATCAAAGATCTCATCTGGGTGTTGGGAGCATGAGCAGTGAGAGAAAGTCTGGTCAGCCCGAGCACCTGTAAGAGCAGCTGTGGCCTCTAAGTAGCAGCCCATCAGTCACTGTAAACAGGTGAAACCTTCTTTTAAGTCTGAACAACCTTCATCCCTCTCTGCAAAACACTAAAACAAGCCAGCAAGAACTGTTTCAGGCTTCTGAGCTCTGAATATAGTTTTTGTTATTAGCATTTCACTGACAAACCATGATGAACAAAACCAGAATGAGTGCAACTTTGTCTTAACAGCTTTTCCAAACCCAGTAATGTACAACAGGCAGCAGCTCAAAACAGCTGTCAGCAGTTCCAGTCTCATGGTCAAACCAAATATTTTGCAGTAAGTCAAATGTATTTAGCTTTTCTAATAGAAGAGACAAAAAATACGGAGGAAAATATCTGCAATTCCTTAAAAAAATGTCAAACTTTTTTCTAATAGAAGAACAAAAAAACCTCTAAAGACTATTTATTTTAAGAATGTTTATTTCCCACAGAATTTAATCCCATCATAACACCCACTCAAAGTTAGAAGAAATTTAAATGTATAAATTCCTTGATGTCTGCAGCTGGAAACTGCAGGCACAAGATGTAATGAACAGAACTTCCTACTACATGAACTACATTTTTATCCACCTAATGTTAATATAGAAAGTGAGAACAGCCACCAAATCTTAATCTAGATCTACCTGTCACATTATCTCAAATTTCATGTCAGTAAAACTGTTCAATCAGAAAGACATCCAGCTTTCAAATGCAAAGAATCATCATACAGACTTATTTTCTAAAAAACTGCTTTCTAAACTTAACAAAAGCAGGAAAATAACGAGTTGCTGCTCAATATCTAACAAAAAAATTACTTTGGCTCTCTAAAATAAACACTATTTATTTAGACACAACAACATAGACTAGTAGGGGAAAAAATAACAATAATAAAAAAAATCTGAGTGTTTCAATTCAGTTACCAACAATTTGCATTCTCCTTCATAAAGAGGGCAGAGAAGAACACATTAGGAGCAGGGGCAGGATGAACAGTTGTCAAATCAGTAATCAAGAGAAAAAGACCATTATGAAATGCTGAATAATGACCTGCAAACTAAAATGAGGCACTTGAGCTGAAGCATCAATCACCCTGATAGGGAAAAGTAATATTTAGATGACTCCTGTACAGTAAAGTAGAACAAACTGCAATGAAAATGGCTCCAGCAGCTCAGATGTTTGAGGTGCTTTATCTTAGGTAAACACCTCTAAGCAAAGAAAGACCTTACAGGAACACAGATCACCCCAGAAAACAGAATTGGGGGTTTGACAGACCAAGCACAATGCAAACACTCCCACACGTCTGTAGACAAATGTGAGAGAAACAAAGGATTTGACAAGGGTTTAATTATCGACACTAATTATTAGATAGTTTGATTTAAAGCTGAAGACAGACACTGACTGCTGTCAGAATGTTTTAAACAAGATGTGTGACATGACATCAGGTATAAGAAATGACCTTCCACTGAAGGATTTCCACAAGTGTGATAACTTCCCATTCTCTAAGCCACAACATTAGAAATGTGCAGCAGAGGACTGTCACATGCTGTTAACAGGCACATCTACAAACCAGAAGAGTTTCTGCATTTAAATTATGGTACATTTAAATGATGCACCAGATGATTTACCTTGCATTGAGAGGGGCACAAAACCTATACATTTATCCATCAAGCCTGCCTGTATCTTTGCTGGTATGAACCATATCTGATTCTTCAACTGACACTAAACCAAGGCTTTTAATTCAAATGCCATATCTAATTATTGACTGAATGCCAATTTAACCTGAATATTTGGACAAGTAAACCACATGATTAAACACAGTTTCTTGAAACACAGTTTCTATGAAGCAATGCTCACTAACAGTTTCAGCACAGAGACTTACAAGTTCTTGAGACAAGCAAATACCCAAATTAGAATAAAACTACGTGTGTACAGTGCACATTTACATTTTTAATTCGTTAAACAGGACATATCAAGGATCATTTTATAAAATAATAATAATAATTCCCCTAGCTTACAAGTTCACACAGGCAGGTTATTTCAAATATTAGTTGTAGGCTGCAATGCTCAATCATAGCCAATTACAAAAGGAATTAGATGGGTTTCCTCCTTTCAGTTTTTATGAGGCCAAGGGTGAGCAATATGGGTCAGAAAATGAAGTCAGAAGAACCAGCACTCCCATTCCCACAGTTGTTACACGGCATTCAAGAACAGGAAAGGAATTCCAAGGCCCCCGATGAATAACAAATGTATGTTGGTCATAGGGGTTTTTACCATAACAGTGTTTTAGTTGTATTTTCAGTACAGATTCTGTGTTGAAGAGAGACACATTTAGGTAAAAATGCTGTTATAATTTCCAAAATTAACCTAGGAAACAGGATACCAAGTTAGCACATTGGCTAACCCCAATATCTGTGCAAAAGACATCCTTTGGTTAAGGGTCATGGCATTTGTGTCTATCAGATGTTTTGATCAGCGAATCTTGGTTTGCCTCATTTACAAATTGTGGGTGTCAAAAGTACCAGAACGCTCAGAAAATAAAGAACTTTCTAATTTAGCACAAAGCTGTGGAAATAATGATAATATCCATTCTCTAGAGCTCTTTCATTAAAACTCCTTGTAGCACGGAGATGCTTTAACAAGGAACAGACTACCCGCCGAGGAGCACCACAAAAGAAACCAGTTCTGACTTCAGACATACCTTGTCTCGGAAACTCATCCGACTCCCTGTGCACCAGGTCGGACACTCGGTTGCCATAGTGCATCCTGGTGTCGTGGTCATAGGCCTTCAGGGTCTCACTGGAGCTGTAGGACTTCTGGGTGGGCACCCTGCAGTCCTCGCTGTCCAGCGAGGAGCTGGTGTAGCGGCACTGCTTCCCGCAGCGGCCCCGGGTCAGCGAGCGGTGCCTCCTGTCCTTTATGTCCATTGTTCTGAGCCAGCCACAGCGCTTCCACAAGAGCCACTCTTCTACTTGGGGTCAGGCACTGTCACCTAACAACATGAAGGGATGACAGAAGAGTAAGTAATGCTGCCACTATGTTTTGTTTTATTCTACTTTCCCTGACTTGTCCTTGAAGAACAACGCGGCACAGATCGAGAAGAAAGGGAAGGCCCACATGAGGCATCCTCTAGAAATTGAAATAATTGACCTGAATGGGTGGGGAGGAAAAAATTAAATGCTGTAAGATAATTGCATTCTATCTAAATTATCATATAATCAGAGAGTTTAAAAAATAATGATAAAACAAAAACACTGTTATCTTTTGATTTTTGAATGAACTCTTGGTAACAGCACAGAACTGACAGAACTATATTTGTTTCTGTTATTCAACAGAAGAAAACTAGACTCAAACCAGCTTTAATTATTTCCATTCTTCCTGCAGGAGGGCTTGCAATTAAGACTGAAGCATGCAGGAGAGTTCCAAAGAGGAGATTATTCCTATTCAGTGTTAATGCATTACAGAGCTGTACATTATCCTTTAACAATGTGTTCACAAGCAGCAGCAACTGATTTTACAGCCCCTGGTTAACATTAATGCAAGGCCCTGCTCTGAAGGTGGCCAAGGTCTCTCCAGAGGTCCATCCCAACCCTGACATTCCTGCATGGCTGTGAGTCTCTGAGCACACTTTGGGGTTTGGCTGCTCTTGTGCACCCCCAGAATATGACTGGATGAGCTTCTTCACCAGCCCTCAAGATGACCATGTTTACCCAACTCAGCACTTGGAGCTCTTGAAAACTGTCTAAATCTCTTCTTGTTCAATGGACCATAAATTTTCTTACAGTGTGCTTAATTAGGACACCCTTACTGTGGCATATAGACTTTAATATATGCATCGTTAGCGTACAAAAACTGCAAAATGAAAGCTACTGTAGAAAGGAAGAAATACAGTGAAAGCACAAACACCCTACCTACTGAGGTACTAATTATTTTCAGTTGGTATTAGCATGTATGTCTTTCTCTCATGGCATACCATGCCCAGGCCTGTGCTAGTCCTCAGAAATCCTCATGACAGATTTTTTTTCTGGAAATTAAATCTTCTAACATAAAAAATACTCAGATTTGCTAATAAGCAAAAATTGGAACAAAACATCTTGCTTTTTTCCCCATGGCTAAGGAAGTGAAGGACTGGTTTGGGTGAATTTGAAGAGCTTTTCCTTGTCCCTGGCCCCTCTCAGTCCAGGTTCCCTCTGCCAAGCCCACCCAGCAGAATGTGCCCAGGCTGAAGCTTTGCTTAAACCACCAAAGCATTCAGCAGTGATTCCTTGTGCCACCTCTGCCACCAAAGGGACAAACTACAGCAGAAGATGATAAAACATGCAGAAGGCAGCCAAGCCTTTCCTTCTGGTAGTTGTTTGCACCTGCAGGAGAAGAGGTCACAGCACTGGCACAAGTATTGGCTAAATCATTGCTTTTTGAAACAGATTATGGCCCTAACAAAGAATAAATGTACTTGGCCAGAGGAGCTGGTGACCTAGAGAAAAGGTTTCTTGCCTTCATTTAGACTTGACATTTAGCCTTGTTGTGGTTTTTGGTTGGTTTTTCTTTTTTTTTCTTTCTGTATTTTAAAGAAGAAAGTTAGGAACCACGAGAAACAGCTGCTTTAAGCCACCCACAGGTATTCTGCAATCTGTGAGGAATAAGAACTGTAAACATGCTTACTTTTTTTCTTCTTTTTCATTTATTTTTAACATTTCAGAGGGGGAAAAAAAGTCACAAAACAACACATACAGAAAAGCCAAAACAAAAGCAGAGACATTTGGCACCTGAAACCATCAAGGTTAGTTTTATAACTTCAGACTAAAGAGAAAGAACGATTCAATCCACATTCCTGTTTCTTAGCGCTCTGAACATATAGTGGCTAAGCTGATTCTTCCCTATCTGAATTTTTTTAGTTCAATTCTTTGGTCCTGTAATGTTGATTAAACTGGAAAGCACATTAACTGTAAAGCATTTTAACACTGGTGGCACAAACAGTTTCTTGAAGTTTCAGGAGATCATTTAGATTAACAGTGCCTGGCTCTCTGATCCCATTTTAATACTCTCTCATCAAATCCAGATATTAATATATCACAGTTATAAACACACAAACAGACATAGACACCACAGCACTGAGCAAAACCTGACAATTACTCTCTGGGAGTCCTCATGCTGCTATCCAACACAAAAGCCTATCATTCCATATGAATTCTATATTGTCTGTGAGTTCAGACAAACAAACAGCTTTTTGTTTTTATGACTGCTAAACGTAAAGCTGTCTGGCCTGATTTCTATTGTTTCTGAAAGAACATTTAATTCCTTGTTACTGTAGTTAAAAGAAGGATTTACTGTGACTGAGATAAAACTTCTGAGTGTTTCCAGGACATTAGCTTATTAAAGCATCTTCTCAGGCAGACAAGAGGTTTTGAAATTGTTCCCTCAATAACCATTCTTTTGTAGAGTTGTGTGCAATTCCCCTACAAACACAAAAATAAAATGAAATGGTAAGACAGTGTTCCACTGCTGATCGTGCCTGGAAATATTCCTCAGTCATCTGCACGTGCAGAAGGTGAGGCACAATGTCTGCAGTACAGTAGCTCCAACTGGCTAACACAAGAAAATACATGTAGAAATGTCCCAAGATCTTTAGTTTGATCTTTCATAAGGAAAATCTTGTTACAAGAATCAGACATCACAATAACTTGGTGAATAACTTGGTTTTTATGATATCAGACTATTAAAAATTTCTTGAACTTTACTAATTTTAGTAGGTCCTTCAAATGCTATAGATAAAATGATAGCATTTTTACTGGAACTTTTTTCAATGTGATTTTTATATTGGTTAGAGTAGTTTTATTTTTTGTTTTCCTTATTTTTCCATTACTTGAGGACAAATCCCAAGCATCTGCGACTAAATAGATCTACCTGAACACAACAAAATATTCTCAGAGATACTTCTCTCCTCCTTATCTGTGCTTTGGGGATTTCTCTGGACTTAAAGCAGCCAGGCAGAAACCAGTTCCAGAGCATCATGCTCAAACCATTCTCAAAATTTAGACAATGGTATCACCACACATGGCTTAAAACACAGTGAATGAAGTCGTGAAACACTCCTAGAAAATCTGCTTCAATTCTTTTTCATGCTTATGTTAAATAGATGAAATACTAATTCAATTCAGTGCTAAGCACTTTTCCTGTTAGACAGTGAAATATTTATGTACTGTATTCCTGGAAAGGCAAGGTGTGATAGCTTTGCTGAGAGAATAATGGTGAGATGCAATTTGAGTTCAGAACTCCTGATACTCTTTGACTTGCCTGTCTCAAGGGCACTCTGTGAATGGTTTATTTTGAGTCATTGACCTAAATCATAACTGATTTAATAATTTCTTTTGTTTCAAAGGATTTAACTAATACAGCTCATTCTGACCCACTTACACTACAGAGCAGTACAACCACTAACAAGTGACTTCAACTGTTTTTCTCATCTAGTTTTGGTTTAATTATTTCAGGAACACAGGAGCTCTGTCTAACTTTCTGACAAAGGTGTTTATTCAGAAAATTTTTATTATTTATAATGGTCTGCTAAAGGGCTGGTCAAGTTTCACAGGACTACAGGCTCAGCTGATCTGGACCTACCACAGCAGTCAATCTAAAGCAACAAACAGCTCAGGCTGTATTTGCTGCTGATGTACACAGATCCCATGTGCCCCAAGTTCCACATGTGTAATACACTTCTGACTCACTATTCATCCAATATAAGATTTATTGTGGTTCTATAAAGCAACTGTGTACCTGAGCATGACTTTGGCATGGTAATGAGAGCCTGAGTGTAACTGTGGGCAGGGCAAGGGCATTAAAACACTGCACATCCTACAGGGACAACAGAGACATGGGGGAACAAAGAAGGGAAAGGATAAGAGAAGAAAAAGCTGAGGAGAAAAGAAATGAAAAATAGGTTTTTGTTTAAGGGGTTTAAAAAAATTGACCACTCCTTTTTGTGTTAGCACAGCCAAATCAATAGGAGGCATGGAGGGAGGGCTCAGAATGAATTTTAATGGCTTAGCCAAGCTTATGCTAAAACTCTCTGTAAATTTAAAGTTGATTCATACATTTATCTAACTCAAGTCATGGGCTTGTTTGCTGCATTTTGTAATGATCCTGACATGATTACAGTGTACAGGGCCATTAGAACTGCCACTCACACCACACAGAGCCCAGGAATCACTTGGAAGTTCAGGGGAAACAAAGAACTTCACATTTATATTGTGCCCCCAAATCACCTGGCACAACTAAATCAAAACATTACAATAGTGCAGACAGTGTTGGAAACAGCCTTTTTTCTTTTTTTCCCCCTCTTTTTTTTTATTTAAAAGCAGTAGCACACCATGTACCAATCTGTTCATTAAAAAAAAAAAAGGTCTCTTAAAATGCTGGACTCCTTTTCAGGAGCAGCAATTGGAAATAAGCTTGTGATTCAGAGATTCAAATGCTGTTCATTATTTTATGCAAAGACTATTTCTGAAATGAGAAAATGCAACAATTCAGCTTTGGTGCTGTACAAATTTTCAGGAAAAAAAAAAGGGTTATTTAACTGTTGTATTTATTTCTGATTTTAATATTAGTGAAAAAGAACATCTCTACTTCTGGACCCCCTCTGTCTATTAAAAAAAAGATGTGATAAATAATATGAAATTTTAAACTAAATACTACAGCTAAGTACACCACAATATGTGCACTTTGTTAGATGAAGTAATATTAATGAAAAATATGCTGGTTTGGATTTGCACCAAAAATCAAAATATATTTGGACAGTCTCTTTGGTGTAGCTTCATTTTTCATTGATAAATTGTTCTTTTGATTTTTTTTTCTGTCCAAATACTGCATTTTCATTTTAGTGAGCCATTCTATGTTAAGTTGAAAACGAGATATATTTAGTATGACATGGTAAATTTCAGCTATGTCAGAACAGTTGTGATGAATGATTCAAGTTAAGTAATATAAGATACACAATGCTTATAGGCATTCTGTGTTCTGCTTTACTGCAGACAAAACTTGTTTTATTCTTTTCCTTTTAATAAATAAAAGCTCTAGGAAGTATTTTCAGGCTAAGGGCAGTTTAAATGGTACACACAACAACAAAATCAAGCACTGAGCCAAATATTTATCCCATATATGTATTTTTATCTGTTTAAATATACATGTTTTTATTTCTAGACTATCTTCAGAGATTTCTGTACTCCAGGAACTTCTTATAATTCCCAGAACTGTATAAATCTATGATGAAAATAGCATTCCATTAAGAAAATAACATGCCATCGAGAAGGGATGAAAAGCCCAGGAGCTATGAGACAGTTTTCAACCAGTGTCCCATCACTGACTGACTGCTAAGGATTAACCCCTTATTCTCCCTGAATGGATTCCCTTTCCATGGGGCAGAGAAGGTGGCTGGATGTGAGCCCAGCCTCTCCCCTGTCCCGAGGGGCCTCGGAACCACAGCTGGCACCGAGGCCAAATGGGGAGTTTCCTTCTCGGAGCTCAGCTGAAAAAGCTGCTAGAAAAATTCAGGTATAAAGTCATAAATGTTCTTAAATGTGCCTTCTAGTTTATGCACAAGTTGGGGAGCACCGTGGATTTGGAAACCACAGCAGTAAAATTCCACTCTCAGCAAAGCAGCTGCAGGGTCCCAGGTCTGAGGCAGAGCGTGGCACACATGAACCACCCAAGTCTTTGTGTTCAGCTGCTACAAACCAAGTGCTTTTCCCTCTCTGAGAGCATGAGAAATAGAAACTTCACAAAGAAATATTCACTTAATGCCTCAATAGCCACAGAGTATATTTAGTTGATTTTTCTTGAAAATTACTTGAAATTCACTAAAATATTATTGCGATAGTACACAATGCAGTAGCTGATCATCAAGAGAGATCATCAACTATCCTGTTGATTCCCTAGAAGCTACAGAAGCTATGAGGAGATTGTGTCACAGTCACTCAGAGGTGAGAAAAGCTCATTTTTCAGTGAAAGGCTTATAAATCCCCCAAAGTGGTACTAAGAAGAACATTGCTAGTTATACAAAGGTGGCTGAAATCTTTTCTTCCCAGATACACAAAGGCAAAACCATGCCAAGCTTTCAAGTTTTTCCTATTGGAGAGTGTTCTTCCTTCTTTTCTGGGTGAGGCCTTAGCTATCCCTCATTCTAGAAAGAGAAAAAAAGAGATTTTACCCACGCATAACATATTTCCACAACTAACTCAAAGCTGTTTACAGATATCAGGAATAACAATGCCTGTTATTAGGCTTTTGAAAGGTTAAACACCATGAAGATAAGAGTCCCACCCGAGGTCACAAAGCGAGTTTGCTGCACATTTGAAACCCCAAGTTCCAGTGCTCAGTTTCCTGCTCTCAGTATAATTGTTATCTACATAATTCCATCACTCTATGCAGTCAGGTTTAAAAAAAAAAGTCAAGCCACCATAAAACAACACAAAAAGCCAAGGTCTCAATTAATAGAATTACTTAAAATTAGTATAGCTGAACAAGTTCACAGAAACGATTTAAAGATCAAATCCAAACCAGCCACTTCAAAAGACTAAGTTTGCTAGAGCTAATTACCTAAAGAACAGTTACTCCTTTACTGCCTTAAAAGAATAAACAATAATATTATCTACTGCTAAACTGCTATTAATGAAGAAAGGTAGAATAATTTATCATTGTATAATTAAGACAATGCCGTTAAGCATGCTTTAATGATTCTGTATAATAGTTTCCTATCTCTAGAGAATACTTTTGAAACAGGGAGTAATTGTCTAAATAATTTTTGATTAAGTCCTTGATCAAACTGATCCACATTTATAGAAGTGAGGCAGATCTAAATGCCCATACAAGGAGTGACAACTTGCTTTATTTAATTGTCCATGGATGATGCACATTTTTCATTCCAATCCTAGATAAAATGCTCTCTTTAATTAACCTAATGGGATTTTCAACCTTACCAGCAATGGAGCCAAGACATCAAGCTGGTTGGAGCATAAGTTGTGCTCCAACCATTCCCCCTCTCTTTTGCTTTCACCAACACCTGGTCATTAGTTCATTTAATTATTCACCAGCATTTTCCAGTGTACTGTCCTCTTGTCAGGCTCCTTTATATTTTAATTTTCTCAAAAACCTTATTTATGCCCAGTTTCAATTGTGGATTTGAATATTGTCCATATCCACAAGGCTTTTCCTTCACACCCACGCTAATCCATCAGCTGTCCCTGAGAGCTCCTGGGCACGGTGCTTCCTGTTAGACTCAAGGATTTTGATTTTAAATATAATTTAAAATCTGCGCTATCAAGTAATGTAATATCAAAGGACTTGTACTGCTCTTGCACCCAAGCAGGTCCAGTGCCAAGAATTTGAAGACAGTTCCTTCCTAATTATTTTTCACTTCCTTATGTTAAAACACTCTGTAATTCTACACCCACTGGGCACCTCAACTCTGGCTGGCAGCAGCAAAACCTGCACCACTGGGTACAAGACCAGCCAAGAGAGAAACACCAGGAATGTGCCTTTCACTCCTTGTTTACAGATGAATACACTGTGCAGGGGAACCCTGCCAGAATCTGAGATCAGCAAAGCTCCTGTGCATATCTCATCCTACTGTGAGATGATCATGCTGCTGAAGAAGTTTCTTAGCTATTTTCAGACCTCTACAAGACTATTCTTAAAACTCATCAAATGCAGAAATTATGCAAGCAGTTATGGGTTTAGGTCCTTTACTTATAATTTCAGTCAAGAACACCACCTGCTTTTCCCTCTACACTTGCATCATTCTCTCTCATTCTAAGAAATAGTCCCTTTCTTTCTTTAAAGCTTCCACAGAAACTCTCTTTTGATACTCAATTTGATACTAACAATTTTCATTAGCTTATTAACAGGAGGCTTTAATACACTTTCTCCCTGCTAGCAGTGTCAATCTATAAAAATATTTTTTGCAGAAGGCTTTACTAGATACCACCATTAAGGCTGTATAAACTTATATGGTAGGAAAAATCAACAATATTTTAAAATGCCTAATAGTATTTAGTAGAATTTCAGTAAAGCTATTCCAAATTACACATGTGAATAATTCACTCAACTAAGCTCTGATACTCTATCAGAGAAAAACAAAGGGAAAAAAAGGGGGAAAAAAAAAGAGAAAAAAGTGACAGTGTTTCTATTTGTGTGAACTGGTGGCCTTATTCTTTGTGAATCCTCCACCTTTGTAAACACACAGATTTTATCAGATATAACAGCCTCCTGAAGTGATTCTTTGTTTTAAAAGGTTCAAGGCAAGTGAAGAAAAAGTTAAAAGAAAAAAGAAATAGGAATGGAAAACAACAGAACATTGTGATAAGGCACAGGAAATGGATGACATTATATCTCAACAGCCTCCGTACAAGTATTTGCTGAAACATTTTAAATTCTAGATTGCCTCAGCCAGTGATGAAACTTTGCAGAATGAAGTAAGAAAGCTACACTGGAAGATTCTCAGCTAACAAGTGTTGTTCCATCTTTCAATAAAGGAAAATTAATTGCTTTATAGAAATTAAATACATCTTGCAGTGATAGATACAATGAACACAACCATTATAAAAAATGACAAGCTGTAACTCAAAATGTCTGAAGTGAATTTCCAGAGTCCACACATCAAGGGGTCATCAGGGATGGAACGGAGACCTTGCTACCCTGAAAGCTGCTCCATCCAAATCTGCAGTGCAAGGTTTACTCACATATTATCCCAGCAGAAGAGGACACTGAGGATTATCTTGATTAATGGAATTTTTTTAAATAACCTCAGTCAAGAAAAATTCACTTCTAGAAAATAAACTAATCCAAGATCACAAAAGGCAGCAAATACCTCACAATATTGTAGAGTCACTGTGCAGCCATCACTACCTCCTCTGTTCCATCTCAAATCACCTCAAAAAGGGCCCCAGTCCCTCCAGAGGAAAATCTCTCTGGAGAAAAGGCCACATGCTTCAGCAGACATTATCTCCTGTTATCTGCCTAATCATTCAGGACAGTACACGTACTCTAATATTCACTCTCCCACTGCAACTTCCTCCTGCAGATTTCTTACACAGTACCATCGTTCTGCTTACTGTCTTCTAGCTGTGGCTGCTCCAAGGAAACCCTGGCATTTGCTGGTGGGTAAGGGGTTTCCTCCGTGTCACCGTGCCAGCAGTCACTGCTCACGGGGCTGAGCTGCCACAGAGAAGCCCATCCTGGCCCCTCAGCTCCTCAGCCCTGGGTGAGATCCTCATCCAACACCCCACAGGGGGTGCCTGAAGGCAGCTGAGGACAGCAAGGGCTGAAGCTGCACCAGCCCAGGTGCAGCTGTTGTGCAGCACAAGCTCTGCCACAATTCCCACAACTCCCAGGTGCTGTGCTGAAGCACAGCAACCAGGGGAGCTCACGTGGGGATATCTGAGATAAGCTACCACATGAGAAATGCCAACAACCATCTCCTATTCTCCATCTGTGCCAGAGTTTCACCGAGCAAGAACAGTCAGAAAGGAGAAACAAGTTTAAAAATTCTCTTAAAAGTGCATGGAATCTTTGCAAAATCCATTTGGTCCTTTCTTTCCGTTGCCCTTTCACAGATTGAACAATAACCAAGCTGCAATGTCTAATTTCTTCACAAGTCTAAGCTCCCTGCATTAAAGCCAGCCCCCACAATTTTGCCATCTGCTGCCTGGATTGCCGTGCATCCAGCACAGAGATCCCAACATTCTTCAACTGCCATGGTCAAACTTCCCAGGCAAAAGCATCAGCACTCTGTGACAAGGACAGAGATCAAACCTAAGGGAACTTGGCAAGAAGCATTTAAAGCAAATTTAAAGCAAATTCCGTTTCATCTACCACATTCAGTTGCATCACTGACTCTTGCAAAATAAAATTTATCACTTCAATGAAGACACTTGATTTTGACTAAGTACTTATTGTATCTGTGCAGCTATACAGACATCCTGATCTCCATCCACAGTATATGAAACTGACAGTGTTTTAAAATTGCCTATTCTCAAAAGATATTGGACAGTTTGAACAAGTTTATAGCTTTTTTTTTTTTCAAAATAGAAAATTAACTAGAGGTCCAAAGCTTAGTTGGTTCTTTTTCTAAGGATTACATGTTAAGTACAGAGAACAAAATTAATAAAGTAGTTTAACAAAATTTACCTTGTGAAACCAGAATTCTCTATGGTCATAACCAGCTTGTAAGTTAAACACAAGCCTTAAAATGCTCTCTTTGTTCCAATTCTGTATTACCTACCAAGGTAAATGATTTCTTAGTACTGTTATATTTAGCATTACTTTACAGAAGGCAATAATACTGCACAGAGTTCTCCCACAAAACAAGGAAGATGTTCACAAATTGGAGCAAGTCCAGGGAAGGAAGCCAGTGTCCCAAGGGACTGGAACATGGGATCTGCGTGGAGAGATGAAGGAACTGGACTTGTTTAATTGCAGAAATGGCCAGCAGTGGCCTTGCTGTTCCATGAGGCCACAGAGAAGAGGGAGATGGGGCTTTACTGGGGCAACCAAAGGGGTGTGAGAAACCACCAGTGCAGACTGAGGTACAGGAAGTTCTGAACAGAAATTAAGTGGGTAAAAATCACTCTGGGGACAAATAAGCACTGGAGAGGTTGCTGCAGGGGCTGGGGAATCTTGCTCATTTTCAAGACTCAACTACACAAAGCCTTTAGCAACCCAGTCTCAGTTCAACACTGACACTTGGATTAGATGAGCTCCAGAGGTACTTTCCAGCCTCAATGCCCTGTGCCTATAATGTTCTTAATCTAGGAAAAGTTCCATAACCATTAAAAAGTAGGAAGAACCAAAAGAACTATTTATTTTAGAAACAAGCTTTTAAAGGAAACACACAAAGCAAGCTTTGTAAGCCGAGCATGCAAGCTTAAAAAGTCAGAGGTTTTTAAAGTAAAAAATTATCTAAGCTTGCAGGTTTAAAGCCGAATTCCAGGCTTGGAGAGCACAATAAGGCAGAGGCTGCATTCTGTCTGCACACACGTGCAGCCTGCAGAGGAGCAGACACTGCAGTGGGGTCCTGCTACAGTCACACCGATGGCACACCAGGTGTGTGTGGTGTGCCAGGGAAAAATGAATGGGCTTTGTTCCTTCAGTTTCACAGCGTAGACCTTTGAGGGAATACACTTCTGGAGTGAAGAAAATGCACAGGAACTAAAAGCAAAATTTAACAAAAGTAAGCAGCACAAGCTCTGCCACAATTCCCAAGAGACTACTGCAAGCTCATACGTTTCCAAACATGTCATTTGACAGTGCTGACTTTGAAACAGTCCCCTAAAAATGTGAAAACAAACCCAAAAGAAAACAACTCTGCCATATGTTGTGATGACACTACCATAAATCTAAAGAAAACAACACATGAGAAGGAATTGTAACCTCTAACATCCACCTCTCCACCAGGCAGAGCCACATTCCTGTGTCATGTAAATCAATACAAGGCCTATTCTCTTTTCACTGAAGATTTAGTCTTTTGTTTGCAGGCCCAGGAAGGATGGCATTCATCTGGACCTATCCTATAGATATATGGCCAATGACCAACTTGAGATCTGTGTGTGATACACAGGCATATGGTACATTATTCTGTCTGGAGATCTAAAGATTGTTGTAAAATAAAATTTTAAAAGAAATGGAAATCAGAACTTAAATTGTTATAGTGATTTACCAACAAAATCCTTCCATTTCTATTTCCATTGCTGAATGTGGCACAGACAGTAGGTGTGAACCCACAACCCCAAAGAAATCAGTGTTGTTTTCTCTTCCTGTACAATCTTGTCTGCCAAACTTCAAAAGGCTCACTGATTTTAGCTAATATGGGCTAAAATCAACTGGCATTTTGTTGGGCTGATGGGGGCAGCTAATGTTGCCTTTCTGCTGTATTTAAGTCAAAGCAGGGGTGTGGAGAACATGAGGTACTAGGCCTGGGACTAGAGAGAGAGCAGTTGGCCAGCAGAAGCTGTGAAGGAAGGAATACTTTACTGATATCCATTATGCGAAAGTTGTTGAGATGTGCAGAGTCAATAAAGTGTCCTAATTAACCACCTTCTTTGTAACTTCCCCATTCGTGGCCCAGGTGAGCTCTCATCTGTGCTGGGCTATCCAGAATTTCACACTGTATCTCCAAGCTCATGAACTCAGCCCCACACACATCTGGCTCTGGTAGCAGTCACAGCTGCACCTCAGTCCCCTGGACAAAGTGTGCTCCAAGTAACATCCTACTGCACCTTCCAGCAGCGATTTTACTAATGCTCCACCTTTAAAGAGTGGCTTCTCTTCCCCAAGACAAGCACTGCAATTCCCTATTTTAATACAGAAGTTACTGAGGCAGAGGAGAGCAAAGTGCAGCAGCCCTGCTGTTTAAAGCCTCCCTTGTGCAATAGGTCGTTCTCCCATACAGGCAGTGGGAAAAAGAGTCTCCTATATCTGTGCCTCTCAAAGCAGGAAGGAAACTGGAACCAAATACTATAAATGCTTTATTATCCTGAACTGAAATCAATAAACTATGAACAGTTGTAACCTAATTTACTAGCAAACAGAACTGAAAAGATATCTGACAAAGCTTTTCATATACATTAAGAGCCACCAGATTGTAATTTTAGGTCATTATCAAGACACACAATGACCTAGAGTAAAATGATCTATATACCATTACCAATTTACCTCAGTAAATTCTAACTTGCATGAAAACCTTCATGAATTATTAAAATAAAAAATAAAATGTAAAGGAGAGAAAAGAAATCTCTTCCTTGATGCCATTGTCACTGATATGCACATGTTGCTCTTCAAAAGCTGGTTCTGCACAAGCAGTGGTAGAGACTGACAGGCAGCTCCCCAAAGGGTGGATCTGGGAGCTCAGTCCATGGTGTGTCACTGACATTTTGTGGGTCCCTGGGTGAAAAACCTGCAAAGGCTTTTCTTCCCAGGGAGAAGTACGTTCTCAGCACAGAGTTTCTATAAACAATCTCTGAGCTGTGTTCTGTTCAAGGACATTGTTCCTCTGGCCTGTCTGTGGGAGGAAGCTGGTCTTGGTTATCAGTTCTCACTTTTAGTATCACACGGACAGGGGAGAGGGAGAAGGATTCTGCCACAGGCAGAGTCACAGCTTTCAGAGATTCAGGTACAGGGCAGCAAGAAGAAAGCATCTGAGCTCTGTACATGGGCACGATATAGCCCAAGCTTCAGAACAATGGAGTCATCTTAATAAAGTATATTTAAGCCTTCTGATATATGGAGTCAAAGAATTCTGATTCATCAGGTCAGGGCCATTCACAATAATGGTGGGAGGAGGTGGTGGTGGTCCCTCATACTTCCCAAAAAGAGTCTCCTATCCAAAAAAGAGCAGGACTGCTGAGTGTGTATTTGGGTGTTTGGTCAGTGGCATAGCCACAGCCACTTGAAGTGCCATCTCTTCCAGCACTCCCATGGAGACTCCCTGCAGGACAGCAACCCTTGACAAGGCTCCTTCCTCTTTGCACGGACACAGAACAGCAGGTGATGTAAAAGACAGGCAGGGCACTGCATTAGGCAGCAGCACCCCTTCCATCAGTAATTCCTGCTCCTCCAGGAAAAAGCACTCCCTGAACCAGACAGCTTCCTACAGACAGGAGTTCTGTGCTTTGAGAAGCAGCTGGAATTGCAAACAGAAAAAGAAAGCAAGTATTTGTTCAATTAGAGTGGGGAAAAAAGCAAAATGAAACAACCAACACCAAACTGACCCTGTGTTTAAATCACTAATATTGGTTTCAATTCTAACAGCATTAAAGATACATGATTCATTATTTTTCATTTCAGCTACCATAAGAGCAAAGGATTTCCATTCACATCACTCAGCTGTCCAGTTTCATTCCCATTTCCTGAGAGGCAAGGTAAAAAAAAGATAATCCCCAGACCGATCAAGCACACTAAGAGTTAACTACTGGGAACAAAAATCAAGCTTCAGAAATTTAACCAGACTGTCCAGCTTCACAATTTTGATTGAAAAGTAAGTTTTAGTCAAGATCTGTTACACATACACAACTTACAAATTCCTTTGCTTGAACTTCTGCAGTGGGTATTCTCTTAAATAAATAAACATGCTTTATTTAGTTTGGCATTAAGTCCCTTTTACCATTCTCATAAAAATATTGTCAAGGACAAAGCAGTTTGCATGAACCCTTGTTCATGTAATATATATTTTTTGAATTATTTAGTTTTACTTTTCAACTTCTGGTCAACTTTTGGCTTCAATTTTCAATACTTTTCTTTAAGTAGCCTGATAGCATAGTCCTGAACTAAAATAATATAACGAAAAAAAGAATAGAAGGAAAAGAAATAAATTTCTTAAGAGTAGCTTACAGATTGGGGTTATCTCTCCAGTTTTCAATTGATGGTAACACTAATATATTAGAAGATCTGCAAGGGAGAGATTCTACAACACACAGATCTCAATGCTTGGGGCAACTTCTGAAGAGAAAGACCTATAATAACCTCAATTGCAACTAAATTTATGGAAGTGGAATAACCTTTAACTGAAAAGAGTGATTCTTAAACATAAAACAAACTAGTTATATCTCATTTCCTGAAATATGTTCAAGGAAGTCTATATACTTCCATTAATATCTGGATGGAATCCTCAGTTTTCCAGGTGGGGTGGCTTAAAATTTGAAAACAGCTTAGAAATTCTGCCCTGAACAAGCAAAGTTTCTCCCCTCTTTTGCACAGGTGAAAAATCATAGATATGTGCCTTTCTTTAAGTCATTTATCCATCTGAAATGCTTTTTTACAGTCAGTATAAAAAACTTACATGAGGCTGCTGGAATATTTTCCAATCAAGACTACTGAATTAGGAAATGTCCCATTTAGAAATTGAGTTTTGAGTGATAAGAAGGAAATACAAACTGGTCCATAGTGCCATGCCTCCATTTAGACTGCACTAATGTTAGTTCTGATACAGCGCAAGTGCATCACCAGACAGATGGTCAGATCAGAACTTCAAATATATGTGCTTAAAAATTGTAATTCAACATGAAATTGTGACATATCAGTTAATTAGATTTTGTTTAATGAAGAATCAGAATGCTTTTAAAAGTTATTTCTTTCTATAGAGAGATTTGTCCATACTTCCTAAGAATTCCAGAAATTAGATAAGTCTAAGGATAAGTCTACTTATCTACGTAGAACCAGGCTAATCCTCACTTTGCTAAGTAACATCATTTATCAGAGGGACCAAAAGCAGATTTCCTTATCACTCCCACTAGGAATTTAACTAGGAAAAGTGTCATATCATGAAAAACTCCTAAAATTTCTACTAAAACACACCCACAGGAGATTACAAACACTGTGCTCAAGCTCCACAGTTAAACCAAACCTCTGTGATTGGCATGAGAACCTGGTGCAGTAAAAACAGACAAAGTAACCACAATGGAAAAGTATTTGGGGCAGCAGAATTTTGCTCCAGATCAGGGTTGTGTAACAAATCCAGTAACACAGCAGGTGCCTGAAAGAGATCCAATGGGCAGCTAGGTACAAAATCTGTAGTGCAGCAGGTAAAACTAAAAGATTAAAAATAAATAAAATAATTTATTTTAAAAACACACAACAAATAAAGGTTGGAATACGATGCACACATTTCACAGCACTGAACTAACAAGATTACAAGACTTTCTTTTTCCCTGTTTGTAATCAGAACTTCATTAACATTTTGCGGGTTTCAGCTACTTGATTTTGACCCATTTTTGTGCCTGAGCTTTTATAAGCTTCTTAATTTCGAGTGTTCCCCAAACCCATCTGCACTTCTAGAAATTGTTCTCCCATTTCCTCTTGATTTCACAAATTCTAGGTACAGTGCATTTGCAATTATTCTCCTTATAAATGAATCCAGCATGGGACAATAGCACAGATTTTCAGAATTCATCTATTCCTCATGTGCATTTCCAAAATTACTGAAAATTAATGAGTTTCTACAGTGTGCATTTAAATGCAGCTCTTTGAAGTAATCATTACCAGCCAGGAAAAGTCAATTGAAGAAATGGATTGATGAAAGAAAAATAACTAATGCACCATCCCTGTACCTACAATACTTTTCAACACTTGTAGTTGCAATCCTGGGTCCAAAATGCACTCAAATAGAGTAAATTCCATATCCAATGAATAATGCTGACCAAAATGATGAATTTCTAAGTATGCTGAACATGCCTTAAAAAGTGGAGTCTAAAGACTTTTCTTCTCTGGAAGGTAGTTTTTTTTCCCTATCAAAACTCAATTCCCTTTTGTCCCCAAATAAATAAGATTTTACACACAACTGAGTTTATCTGCCTCAAATCGATTAAAACATTAAAATCAATCTTAAAAAAAAAAGTATAGTTAACCAATCTGATTATTACTGCAAGTCTTGTAGGAACACAGAAGTGCTGAATATGAATTTCACTGCTTGAAAGGTACTTTGGAAGTGTTAGGCATTACTAGAATGCTTTCAAAACATGTGCAGCCACTTACAAAAAATGTTCAGGAGCTTTCCCCAGTTTGAAAAGAAGAGATTTTTCACAGTTCAGTTTTATAGTATGTCTTTTTAGGCAAATTTCAAAGAATGCATAGTTCACATACTTTAAACTGAATTCACCTGTAATTTGGTATTTGACAGAGCTAATGCTTAATTGTTTTTGAGGCGTCTGCAAACAAAAATATTTCTTCTTTTATTCCCCAAACATTTCATTAAAATTATATTTTGCTTTGTTTTCACACTGAGGATTGAATTTGACACTTTAATGGAGAAAAGCAGCTTGTCTGGTTACCATGCTTCTAATTATTGTACTCACAATTTTCTTTGTTTTATATCAGAAAGAATTTCATGAGACTTACATTTTGAAATATAGCACTGCTGCTCTAGAAGAGGCTTTCTTCCAACAAATTCTGGTTGAGCATCTGAGCAACTCAAAGAGTTTCTGACCAATGAGTTCACCCCAGCAGCATGAAGGCTTGAATCGAGATGTGGACACAACTGAATGTTCTCCAAAGCACACCACGGGCACAGCTGTTTATTGTTTCCCTCTCAAGTGTTTTAAATCTTACCTCCTCTTATATCAGATACCAGAAGCTATTTTCTGTTTAACAGTGCAAGGTTAATAAACACTTTCCAAATAATGTCATAATCTACTGTGTAGATCTTCACAACCAGTTTTATCTTCTTCACACAAAGATAATGATGATTATCTCTACAGCTCCCATAAATCTCTTCACCTCCACTGAATTGATGGAGATATGTTGATTTGCATCAGCTGGGGATTCTGCCAGTTTCTGCCCCAAGCAGGGGTAGAATCATGATTTTCAAAGCCTTTTTCAGTGAAAACACAAAGCTGCATACCGGTGAAAGTCTTGGTTTTGTCAAAAATTTGTTTGCATTAAAATTTAAATACACCACTTAAAATTTCAGTCAACTCATCAGAGTACACATTACAAATCAGTCGATTCTAAATTTCTGAGCAATGGTGAGCAATGAAATCTCCATGTCCCTGAACACACATGCCACTGTCCCTCTATACCTGTGATTCTGTGCTTTTTTATCTCGAAAGCTGTATGTTCTTTTAAAACACTTTAATGAAGGATTGTCTGCAATTCCACCTGCACACAGATGATGAAGTAGAAAGGAAAAATAAGATATGAGATTTGGACCCAGAACTTGTAGTGCTTCATCACGAAACTTGAAATCAGTTGCTTTAAGGTACTTTCAAACAGACAAGGACCAACACCCCGGTGAGTTGGTGAACATTTGCATGCAAGCATCAGCTTAGTTTCCATTTGAATCCAAAGGTTTTGCTCGTCATTTCCCCTTACACGTGACATATACTAACATTCAAATGAAGAACACTATTTTTTTCATTATGAACACAAGAAAATGGGAGAATAAATTCTGCAGACAGGGCAGATAGAATGGGAAAATATATAGTAATTTATAATGGACTAATCAAACAGCATGTATCATGTTTTTATAACCTCCCATAGACCTCCAAAGGCAATTATAGCAGAGGAGTTTTCAGAGTTACACCTGACTGAGAAGGAAAGGTCTGTGTACATCAAATATTAAAAACAAAATCACTATAAATAACCTCTAACTGAAGCACAGCCTCAGTGACAACTAACATTCTTTTTTTCTTTTTCTCTCATTTCTGCCCCTTGACATTGCAGTGTGAAGACTGTAAAAGAAAAGATAGAATATATATCTATAGAATGACCTAAAATTTTCCAATTCTCCTGATATTACCAGTGAGGGAAATGTACAGCCATGTGTGGCCATTATCTTCACATTCCAGTTTCTTTACTGCACCAACAAATATAATTGACCAGAAAACAGAGCAGTGTTAACTACAATACAATCCTTCTGTATAATTTGTAATAAGATATTTGATTTTTTAATACTATAAAAGGAAGACTATTCCATATTTCTCCTAAAATATTTGTAAATTACATCACAGATTAAGAGGTGGCCCTAACTATCTGAGCACCACTTGATACTTGCTTTATGTTACTAGACACTCTTTGAGTAGCTGTGCTTGAATATGTTATAAAGAATAAAAGGAAACACCGTTTAGCAGTGTTTTTAAAACCGTGAGCAATTTCCATAATTTGTGACAGTCGGCAGATTTTGATAGTATCTCACATCGATTTTTATGTTTCCAGATGACAATCATTACACTATTATCTGCAGTTTGAGTAGTGGAACATAACCTCCTAATTAGGATGAAAAACTGCTCCAGTTGCAACCCCAGTAAGTCACAACAAGTCAATAATTTTAATAAGAATTAATTTTAAAAACTCTACAAGGTTGTATTGGAAGTTATTCTGGCATGTCTATTGATTAACACTTGGTATTACATCCTATAAAGGACTCATTAAATACAACATCAATCTAAATGCAATATTTTGGTATTTCTTAGATTTTTTTTTTTATTTTACTTACTATAAAATGTAAGAAAATAGAACAAAGAACGAACAGATCACTCAGGTAAAGCTGCTTTTTGATTGGTGTCCTGGCTTCAGACCACCCTTGAGAGAAATATGAAGGATTAATTCACTCTGTGCTCTACTCAGAATAAAAGGATATATGACTGAGAGCTGGCATTTCCCTTATTTGCCAGCATCAAATGTCTCACAAATTTCCAAACATAAAATATCTAGTTGCTGCCACATACAGAATCAGTCATGTCTTGACTACTGTGGCCCTCTTTATCATGATCCCACAGATATTCTTCCTTTTAGGAATATGTAAATCTGGGGTATGTGCACTAATGCCATGAAGAGATTTCTTCATTTTCCAGTTTATGCTTGAATTTGAAAAAACAGTAACAATACTAAACACAACATTTGATTTTTGAGAGCTGCTGAAATAGTAACATTTATTAACATGGCATCTACCTAGATAAACTTGGAAACCATCAATATTAGCTATAATATAATTATATCTATTTAGCAAAAAAGCTTTTACTAGTCCTGTTTCCATTTGTCTGAATTAAAAAGCTTTTAATGTTAATATCAGAGGTTTACCGTGTAAGAACTCTCTTTTTTTTAGCATAGACATTTTTACTCCGATAACAAGATTGGAAAGAAAAAATAAATTTCAGTGAAAACCCGGGAGTGATGCTGCTGTAAGTCTGATGCTGCTCAGAGCTGTGAGCTGATGCTAGGTGGCAGTCCTGTGTAATTAAACACCAACCACTTCTCTGCATCTCATTCACTCCAGGCATTTTTCAAAACAACCAACTCGAACATTTTGAATAATAATTTAAACAACAAACACATCTCTTTCCCCCTTTACTTTCACCTCTTCAGAAATTCATTCCTTATACACAAAAGGTCTCAAAATTAAATTTCCTATTCATAAACCTGTGTTCTAGCACAGCAGCGTTATGTGAAACAGCTCACAAACAGGAGGCAGACTGCAGTACTACACCCCATGCTCCGTAGTGCACAATTTCTAACTTCTGTGTAGGTTCTGACCTCGCTTTTCTCTGCAGCTCAGAGACAGAATTACCTCGTGTTGAGGTATGTACTTCCAAAGCTTAAGTCTCCAGATGTCTTTGATTGAAGAGCTCACTTTAATCATTTGATCCCTTTAAATGCTACTGCTTTTAACAAGTTACATGTTCACCACGGAGTAGTTACAATTATTTGTAGCTACCACAGATAAACAAAGGCTACAGCTATTTTCCTAGACAGAATTTTGGGAATGTGTCTCACTTTGTACAATGTTTATTTCTAGAAGAAAAACTTGTTTGGTTCCAACGGTCACTTGAACTACAATTCCAAAAGTTTTCCCAGGTAAGGCAAGTCAGCCTCCTGCAAAAGCACCAAGGACACAGAGCTGGCAGGGAAAGTTTCAGTACAGTGATCTCTAAATAAATATAAGAACAAACTATGTCAGTTATAGTCAACATATTCCCTAAGGAGAACTACTTATATATTACACAGTGTATGTACATAATGCAGTGAGGTTCCTTGCACATTTAAACACATGCCCAAACAGGGAGGCAGAAGAGATCTTACTGTAATATTGACACAAGAACAACACATTTCTTTTCACTGTGAAACAGATATTTAAGGACTCAAGAATCACTGATTATGTATGAAGAGGTATCAGATCTGTCTTCCCAGGTATTACTAATGAGGCACACACATTTACTGTATTCACTACAGAGTACTGGCTGAGATGTAGAGAGTCCCAACTCAATAAAAAAGCCGAGTGGTCGATAAGGAGGCCTCAGAATCACAGCACAGAGACTGGTACATCAAAGTAGGAACATGTGGCTGCTCCCTCACTACAACGAATAAACTTGTCCAAAACTTCTTCTGGCTGCAAACACACCTGATGTCAGTGAGGGCCCTCAAAACCAGTTTTTGTATCTAACTGACATTACCCTTCCTTTCTAGGAGGTTGATTTGTTGTTCTAGGATGTGCATCACATGTTCCTTCTTTTCAGGTGGTGCAGACATCACTCAATATTTTAATACTTAAACATTCTATTTATTCTGGGCATTTCTAGTGCAGAATGGGGACACTGTGGTGTCCAATTGCATCTACAGAATTCTCAACAATGCCAGAATCTGAGTGTTTCCAATACACACATTGGTTGCACCTAATTCTACAGCACAGAGGGAACAAACCAATTGTGTCACCGGAAAACAGGAGGAACTACTTACCCTGACACTGCTTACCCAAAACAACAATTTAACCTACAGAAATGTTAAATAATAGGGTTGTTCTATTTTAGTGTATCATATTAACATCTGCACACAAGAGTGCTAATTTCTGAAACTGTGGTGTATCACTCAGTAACGTGACTGCCTGAATTCTTCTAAGGAAGAGGAAAGTTACTCAGGAACGAGAAAAAGGGTTTGTAAACAACCCACATCTGCTGTAGAGCTGTGTCACTCCTGTAATGCCTGGTGTTGTGCCACCCTGCTGAATGAAGGCTTGAGGAACTCAACAGCAGCTGGGAACATTTTTCTCAAAAAAACTCATTTCCTTTCACTACTCAAAAGTAATTGTGGCCCTGTAAAGACCAAGGCTCTGCATTTCAATCCAGCACCTCAATCCAAATCATCAGAAACAGAAATCAACTGAAGAACATTGGACTTCCTAAATTCTATGCAAGGGATCCTATGCAACACCACTTTCTTCTCTTTTAACAGCTCTTCTCAATCCTTCCTACAGAACCATAATCACTTATTTATTTTTTAGTAAAAGGTTAAAGCCTTTCTGTCTTTATGACAGCAAGCCAATGTACTGTGTTTTTTATTCACAATGCAACAGTTTATAATTGACTGCTTATGTAGTAATTGCTCTATTTATAGAGATTATTTGCAAGAGAAAAGTGATTGACATCACCTGGTATTAATGATAGAGGATTTATTTCACATTTATGACCTAAAGCTTCTACATAAATTGTTTTCCCTTCCTAAGATGCTCATGTTCCACGTGTATCTAGGGAATATATGTATGAAATTACAGGCCAGCCGTATCTTTGGTACATTATCTAACAAATATTACTATTCTTTCAAAATTATGTTTACAGACTTCCTGTAACTGCCTAAGAAAGACTCTTCCAAGTCACTTAATGCAGCAACACTTAGTAGTTTCGATCTCTGCCTTTTGAGCATCCATGTTGGCAGTGCTGCTTCTCCTGTAAGTATTCCAGTACATTCCTAAGAAATTAGGGATGAAGAAAAGATCTGAGAAGATCCTCCTTCTCTAAGTTCTGTCTCTCCAGTGGAAGATGAGAAATGTAGCAGGGAAAAAAATAGTAAAAAACCCTGTAAAAGTATTATAGCTTTATATTATCCAGCAAGATGGGTTTGAACAACAGGAAAAGTGACAACACTGATCAGAAAGTATTTCAGATTGTAACTAACAGTAACATTTACCTCTCATATAATTTCACTGAAGTGAGAATAAACAGTCATTGTGTAAGAAAAAAAAATATTCACAGAAGGCTTATAAATTGCAGTGTAATTCATCTATTCATTAAAAGGATAATAAAGACCATGGCCTTTGAATTATTGTGAACTTACATTTCTTTTCCACGCTTTTGTTCTGGAATTGTAGTTTATTGGCATTTTCAATGCAACACAAAGCCACATATTGTAGAAATGACTGAAAATATTTTCTGTCCTTCATTCATTTGTTGAATTACTTTTTAAGATATGAGAGTTGGAATTTGATTACACTTAATCCCTGGCAACACTTTCTTCCTAGAACCCAAACCTATAAATGAAAGAAAATACTCTGCTTTTATACAACAGTTGTTCTTCCACACCAAAATGGCACTTAAGGTTATGGCTAAATAAATTATCAAAATAAAAATCAAAGGCAGTGATTTTCACTTGTGTGGCACTATCTTCTTAACGCCACCACAAACCAAAACCTTCCATTTTGGGAAGTTATACTGGGGTGCTACAGGAGGGATTGATAAAATGACTTGTACAAAGCTTAACAACTTAATTCAAGGCTTAGCTTCATATTTTACAAGATATTTAGGAAGTACTAACACCTCTGTTGCTCATAGCAAACCTTTGAAATTTATCAAGCAGATAGCCCAAGTGTTAAAGAAAACATGCCTTCACCCCTTATGAGGGTTTATTTAATTTCAGCAGGGCTTTAGCACAGAATTTTGCCTCCCCTGTGCAGCCCTGTGCCTTGGCTCACACAGATGATGTCAGCACAGCAGCAATAATGGCCATTTAAAATGAACTTTCCTGAGACAGGTCCCCTCTCTGCTGCCCCAGCCCTGGGAGTGCAGAGGGGGTACAGAGAGATGGAGGCAGCAGGAAAACACTTCCTGCAGAGCTGCTGCCTTCTCATTTCAGAGGTGAGAACTGAGCCCCAGCCCTGCAGCAGCAGCTGCAGCAGCTGTCCTTCCTCTTCCTGCTGCAGACAACACCCAGGGAACCAGACCTAGGGGGTCCCTCCAGACACCCCTGAACTGGCACCTGCCCCCCAGCCCCTCACCCTCCTGCCCCGCCTGCCTCACACCAGCTCCACCACACAGGCATTCAAGGGTTTGATGCACAGAGAATTCTGACAGGGTTTATTACAAATGTGTATTTTACACTGGGCTGGGTTTGTGGGACTTTCCTTGAAACCAACTTGCAAACACATCCACAAATTGGTACTTATTTACACACAAACATACTCAATTCTATTGTACCAGTGAAACTCCTCAGGATGTTTTGTGTGGTTTTAAACCGACTGTTAGCATCTTTTGAGACTACATCATAACATCAAAGCCCTCTAGTTAGTTGAAATTTATTCTTAAAAAAATAAGAAAAATTACTAGGTCTAAAGCAAAACATCTAAAGATGTTCTTTAAAAAATTAAATATACTTCATTACTCTAAGCCAACTATTAATTGCATAAAATTAAAAGCAGACAAAAGAAACGTTAAATCAAGTTTGCCATGGAAGCATGCAAGCCATGGAAGAAAACCTTTGCCTTCATCTCTTTCTACACATTTTTTTTTCTAGAGGCAATTTTTATCCATTACTCTGCATGAAACCAACATCCATTATATGAAGACAGTGTCTTAATCAAAATGACTTCTTATACAAGTCTATTTAATAAAAATTCATTGTTTTAATCTTGTAAGTGTAATATTAATGAAAACTAAATTATGTCTCTTTATTAGTCAGTTACTGATACTTCTCTGCAGCTCATAAAATCAGTTCTCTTAAAGCTGAATATATTTCAAAGCACCATAAAAACTCAATGACATTTGCTAATGGAACAAAAACCAGTTAGGCCAATACCATGGATTCGCACTGCTGCAATGTGACCGACACACTGCCACCACATTTTCTTATGCAAAAATAAATCTCACACAACTAGGAGGTTTAACAGATTTTACAATAGCTTAAGAGGTTTAGCAATAATATTATTGTTTAATAAAAATCCATATAACACATAGTGAGGAAGCAACTTGCTTCTGGAAGTTGGAATGTTGGAAGGATACGCTTTACCTGAAACAGCTTTAGAAAAAAATTCTCTGCAACATACACTCATCTCTTAAAAATTAAAGTTTTTAATTAATAAAGAGCTGAATGCTAGCAGCTGTTAAGAAAAGACTGGAAATGCAGTCCAAATTTTCCATAGATCAGTGGAAAACTTCACCCGCAATGGCACCAACTGGAAAAAAAAATTAAAAATCTCAGTGAGACCTCTAAGCTTCTCCCCTTGTGCAGACTTCTCATTCAGATGGACAGCCTCATGCAGTAGTAGAGACATGATTTCTTTAATCTCCCATCTGAACTCTGTTCTTCAGATGAAACCAATTTCTTGGATTTCTTCCAGAACACAATCCTACAGATCTCCTAACGCTTCTCAGACTCTCAGTCCCACTACTTGCAAATGCATTGAAGCAACAGACCAAACTCTAATTTGCACCTTTAAGAGCTTCCCCATTGGAAGCCTGTGTCCAGCAGTGTATCCAAGGAACTCAAAGCACATTTTTCCTCACAAATTTATTTATTCAAACAATCAAAACCACAAGGGTCTGCCTTCATTCCCACCAATATATCCCAGAAATCTTCTAAAGTCCCTGCCTCAGAAACATGCCACACAGGCTCGTTCTCAGTCTGCTCGCCCTTCTAACTGGGCCACGCTCCCTATTCAGGGAAAAGTTGGTTCCTGCTTAACATTTACCTTTATCTCTTGGCCTCAACCTTTGTGTACAAAGTGTGTGTGGCACTGGGACACAGAGAAGAAAAGAAAAAACAACTAATTAGGTCTAGTCGTTGCCCTGGATAGTCTCTTGAAACTATTTATCCTGAGACATTTTATCTCTAGATGCTGTTTAATTCATTAAGAGGCTGAAAAAAATTAAAGCAATTTATTATAAAGCAAAGTCACTGAAACACACTTGATAAAAATAGAATTGCAGACCTCTCCCACATCTGTCAGAATAAGCAATGCAAATAAAGGCCAGAGTCACGAGACAAAAAGCACCATGTCTGAGACAAAGAGCACTGTGCACATCTCAGGCCTGCAAAAACCACCAGCACTCCCTTGGTGTCGATGCTCCCCATCCATGCAAGCAATGCTTTACCCACTGGTGTAAACTGGAGGTGGCTGAAGCCCCTTTTAAACATGCTTTTCTATTGGGTCTTCTGATCCCTGTCACCCTTCCCCACCAAGTCTCCTTATTGCCAAGGACAGCAGCTGAACTTTGAGAGTGCTGGTGAGATCTTTTGGGAGGTGATGCCACAGTACACCAATATCTCTCAGCAGCCATCTAAAGTTGCTGCCTCAGAAAAACACCACACAGGCTCCTTCCCAGCCTGCCTGCTCTCCTAAGCAGGCCATGCTCCCCATTTAGAGAAAACTTGGTTGCTGCTTAACAAATTTTTGCACCTTTAGGAGCTTCCCCATTGGAAGCCTGTGTCCAGCAGTGTATTTAAGTAACTCAAAGAACATTTCTCCTAACAAACTTATTTATTCAAACAATCAAAACCACAAAGGTCTGCCTCCATTCCTACCAATATCTCTCAGCAACCATCTTAAGTTATCTGCCTCAGAAACACACTTCAGAGGCTTGGTTTTGGTCTGGTTATGCAAGGGCATGAACAGCATTTTAACACTTATATTTGTTTAGAAGTCTTTCCTTCTCTAACTGCTTTATTTTTTTTTCAGGTCTGGTACCACCCTCAATTGCCCATTGCCTCCACTAGATTAGGGCAGCACTCTCAGACTTCTCCTTATGGTTAGCTTTAAATTTCCTAAATTTGCAAGAATCAAATGAAGCCACACTCTTCTAGTGGTATCAGATGCAATAGGGAGAGGTGATTTTGATTCCTTTCACTGAACTCCAAGGGAGAGGAAAGGAGACTTTACTTTCCCCCCGCAGGGAACTGCCATGTTTAATGGCTGACAGAAATGTCTCGGAGCTCCCTCCCTCGCTGTGCTAAATTGTGGTAGGTAGCTGTGGTGGAACTGTTGTCATCTAAGGACATAAGCAAGACAAGGAACAATAAAGGCTATAATCAGCCCAAATTGCAAGTTTAATAAAACAAACAAAGCAACCCTACCCAACTTTGGCAAATAAGCTGTGATTTTCAATGTCTTTCTCATTTCTCTTTCAACTAAAAAGCTGTCACTGAAACTTCAGCCCCATGTCCAATAATGTTTAATGCTCTTTCACTTTCCACTATCAACTTATAAAAATGCATATTTTCTTTCATACACTGGCTAAACCTTGACATTTATAAGCACTCACAATCAGGATCTTCTCAAAATCCAATATGAAAAGCATTTGTGCCCCTCAAGACACATTGCTGGCAGTCAAATCTGTGGCTACTGACAGCAGCGCTCTATGACAGTAATAACTACAGTGTATGACTACATACATTATTCACACTAAAGTAATATTATCAATTACAATCAGAATTCATGAAGCTCTACAAATGGCAGGTCAAGATGATTTAAGTGCCATTTTACATCCTGATATTTACAAGTTAATGCTTCACAAAATGAGTGGGATACAGTCAGTAGAATCCCAACCACTTCCTGTGGAGGCACTAGCTGAAGCACTCCTAACTTTTATGTTAAGATAGTAGTTGAAGGGTGTTGACGGTTTTAACCTACATCCTTTTATTCAGAAAGACTTCTAATCCGGAATCTTGGCTCTTTGTTTTAAATCAGGGATGTATTGATTAACTGTGAGGCTGAACGTATCTCAGCGGTGGCTGAGTCGGGTATCCACTATGGAATTAGGACAGTTAAACACTAGAATCGATCCTCTCATTGTAAAGCCACAGCTGCTGTGGCAAGCAGTTTCTCTAAGCTATTAATTTTATTATTAGCACACCTGGAGACACTGTTTCCCTGAGGGAAAAGCAATTCAATTGTGTGTGCTGCAACAACTAGTGGCATATGATCAATGAGACAGCTGGGACCACGGGCTTTCTCCTGGAGCTCAGGGTGGCTATGACAAAGTAGTTTGTAAAGCAGTGACAATACAAACTAATATTGCTTTATGTTTTATGCACCTCATTGTAAGCACATAGCTTACTGTTTCCAGTGTCTGCCACTTTTGGGCCTTTTTGGAGTAGTTCACCAGGCTCAGTCTTCCAAAGGTCTTTCCCTGTGGCATCTGGTATCACCTGACCACCAGCCTTTGCCTGACCATTGACTCCTTCCATCCTTCCCCTGTGCCCCAAAGGCAGCAATAAGCTACACCCCCTTAAAAGGCAACAGCAACACTTGTTTAGCATAAAGTAGAAAGATGAATTACAAGTTTCCATACATTTGGTTCTATTTCGTAAGCATGTTAATGAAAAGACACAAAGCCCCACAGGCCTGGCAGCAGGGCACCAGTTATAACTGACTTTCTAATCCCAAAATAACTAATACATCTCAAAAACTCTGATCCAGCAATACTTGAAGTTTAGTCAATATTTAAATGTAAGTAGAAATTAGCAGGGAAGGAAGATAAAACATGGGCCACTCAGGTATTACAGGCATAATAAACGATGCACCAGCAGCTCCACAAACCAAAAAACCCCCAAATTTTTGGGGGAGGACAAACCAACCAAACCCCTCATGAAAACAAGATGAAGATAAATGCTGCATCTGATGGAAATCATGATGCTCCAGTACCTCCTGCAAAACTTTCAGGAGCTTTGGATCCTTACTCTGTTTCCTTCTGAATTGCCCCAGTAGTGAAAGCAGGTTCTGTGTTGTGAAACCTTGCCAGAGACAATACATCTGTTGTGAAGACCTCATATTAACAGACATACTTAGCACTTAAGACTTCCTAGAAATTTTATGTCAGTTGGCTTTTACACCTTTGGCTGTGGGGTTTTGCAACTCAGCCATGTTCAAGCCCTTCTTGGTCCATCCATTCACAGTCCACAAACCTCTACTCTCCTACAGGCTGGCCATCAAGAACAACACCACTCTACCCTGTGTAATTTCCATTTTCAGATTTTGATGAGAAAACATTGATTGTGACTACGATGAGAATTCCAGTAGTTAATGATGATTTAAATGTGTTTAAAATTAACCTGTCATTATTGCCACTTCTGCAGTAAAATCATTGTCAGCCTGCTGTACCCATGTCTAAAATGTGCAATCAAGAAATGAAGAGACTTGGGACTCACTACTCTGATGCTGACAAGATATTTCACAGAATTTTTGAGCCATATTTCCCAAATCAGTCAAAGCATTTCAATGACTAACCATGGAAAAGATGTGTCCTAGTCAGCAGATGCTGTAACAGAACTAAGCCATAACCTTTATTCTTCAGTTTCCACTATTTTTAAAAGTGAAATAAAGTAACACCTTTGTCAATCACTATGCAAACGTAGAAAATGGAGGGTAGGGTGGAGTGTGGGTGTTTGTATCTAGAGGAAGTGTCTAGTTAACTTTAGTTACTTGAACTTTGGGATCTCTGCCTCAAGGAGAATTTTTCTGCACAGAAAAGCTAAGAGATGCCTTCATTTCAGTAGATTTGAGGCTGCACAATCATACAGCCAAATACAAATCTTTAACCCCCAAGCTTGAGCAGCAGAGTCAGTACAACCTCCTACACAGATCCTACCCCTTGTATCTGGCCTCTCAAACCAGGATAAAAGGCAGAACACTTTCACAGCTGTGTTTCACGGGACTCACTTTTCCCTGTGCCTAGAAAATTCCTCTTCTATTTTGCTTTCAAGCCCACCACTTTTGCCAGCTTTGCCCCCACATGAATATCCCCAGGGAGGCTGGCCTCTGCTTTCACTTCTCCTCGTGATTTAGTCCTAGATTCTCACAAATTTGTTTAGTTATCCAATACCTACCTCAGGTATTGAAGGTACACTTTAATGTGTACAACTTATTGCCAAATTCTTTTACCAGTGGTACCATCACATACACATTTAACTATTTCTTGAAATCTAAATCAGTTAAAGCTAGCAGGGCTATTAACTACTCTCAAGAATGTGGCAAATTATTTACTGAACACTAAGTTTATTAAAATTTAATGAATAAAAATACATTTACATCTACTTGTTCTGGAAATATTATTCCTACATTGTAGCACTACCATTTATTATCTTCATGTGTTTACATGATGACAAAATAATAAATATTTAAGATATTGGAGGGTGCTTTCACTTTAAACTCACCTTACCTTAAACATCCAACATATGTCCCTACTTTTAGAGATGCTGGCCATTCCTATGTGAAAATCTGTCTAAAGCAGGATTTAATGTAGAAAATGAGGAAAGGCAATATGATTTCAACTTGGAGCTAGTAGATTAGCTGGATTGCAGCATAAATAATATTGCTTTGCTCAACAAAGAAATTGCTAGGTATAATTTTGAATTTTAAATGAAAAAATAGATTTCTTCTTGCAGCAGAGAACAAAATATGTACCACAAACCAAAAATATATCAGAAGGCAGTTATTAAAAATCAATCAATTAACCACTAAAATATATATACACACACACATGTGTGTGTGTGTTTGTGTGTGTGTGTGTAAAGGATCTAATTTCTGATGGAATACCTGAAAAAGTACATGTGAGCATTTTCATCTGCCTGCCTTCAGACACCATGATTTAGATCAGTGATTTAGCACAACAGCCCTGGAGGCACAGAGCCAAACCTCCTCTGGTAAATTTTAAGCTTTTTGCATTGCAGACTGAAGCCCAGCACAGTTGGTCATGGCTGTCGTGAATGAACAGAAAGCTGAGCAAGACAAATTTTGGCTGCTTTAAACATCACACAACTTCCTAAATCTTACACTCTATTTGCTATTTTTCTTATCAAAAAAGGGAATGACTAAGAAAGTATTTGTTCCAAAACCAGTTAGAACAAGAGCAGTTTTGAATCTACCAAGATATGGGCATGTTCAACTCATCCTACGAGAGGGGAATGCAATTCTCCTTGAGATCCCCCACGATGAACTCCTAACGAGGCAGAATGCAGAGGTATCTCTCTCACCCCTCAAAAAAGTGAAATTCTCACTGTATTTAGGGAGAGCTGGCTGCTGCTTTCCCTAGTTATGTCTCTTTGGGATGCATGCCAAGTACCTAAGTGGCTGTACAATAAAAGTGCAGCAATTATTTCTCACTTTTGCTGAAGAACCAGCTCAGGACCTGTCATGACATGCAGTGTTCACCCATGCCAAGCAGAAAAGGAAAAAGACTTTTTTCCTTCCCATGCTTCAAACCCCCAACCACTTCACTCTCCCCCACTTTCCCAAACATTAAATTTAGCGTTAAATTAAACAATTATAATTGTATATTTGAATACTTTCAAATCAACTTAAAAAAAATCATTAAATGTTCCACCCTGTATTTTTACAGCTCTCACAAAATTATTGGCTTACTTTTCACCTGCTTTACCAAGTTATTATGTAAAAAGAGATGGGAAGAACAATAACATAATGAAGGAACTGTATGTTCTCTATAGGAATGTTTGGAAACATATTCTAACATTAAAGAAAGATTAAGAAGGAAATGCATGAAATTTTGTAAACGTGAGGAACAACAGTTTGTTGCTAGGAGTATTACAAAATTACTACTATTAACAACAGATGCTCATATATAATTTTTTACTTATCTATGTGTTTGCTGTCTGGTTCTATAGTGTATTCTCGCTGGATTTCAAAGCAGACTCTAATGTAGCAGAAATATGTCTTTGAGGAAAAGACTTAGAGAAGTAATTTCTACTGAAATGTTGCAAGAGCTGCCCTGACTGACAAGCTGAGTATGCATAATTCAAAGGCTAAAACAGCCTGAACGAAAAAGCACGTGGATGGCTACAGAAAACAGGCAGCGTATAAAAAATTAGGATATTACTTAAAAAAAAAAATGAAAGGGACATTCAAACTAAGGAAATGGTGTAAATACGCTGCATCAAAACTCTGATATCACTGTGTGATTACTTATATTCCATGAAGATATACAATAGTTTGTCCATAAATGACAAAAAAAAAAAAAAAAACCTAAGCTAAGAACATGATTAGTCAGTCATGGCAGTGCAGGTGACTTGTGGAAACTGCCTGACTTACTCTGCAGTAACCTGGTAAGGTGCCCATGTCTGAAGTGCAAGGAGATGCTCAAACACACAGGTTTGGTACATTTCCAAATCCTTGAAACAAGACAGCTCTCCCCTTGTACCCATCAGGAACACAGTTACACCACTGTCATGGTCCTGACTGCAGGGATTCTGCTCTTCCACTTGTAAACCTCTGTTTCATTACATGTTTCTGCTGCTTTTTCCTGTAGATCCAACTTACCTGAGCTACAGGAAAAAGGAAGCTGAAATCAAGGTACTTTTGTTCCCCTAACACAGCATATACATTTTTGGCAATATATGACCAAATTGGTGCATAGTAAAGCTTTGACACTGTGGTTTCCACTTAAGATTGCTGTAACGTTTTTTTGTTTATATTTCTCCATCAAGGTCTAACATACACTGCCATCAGAGTTCTCCTGTCACTGAAAAGCAGACATGCTTAGGACACAAGTGAGGATCCATTTAATACCTCAAAACATTATTACACTTTAGTTAAGAACAAGAAGGAAAGTACTAAACTGGTAGGGAATTCAGGTCAAAACTAATTTCACAAGCTGGAATTTGTCCAGGACTCTGTATTTAACACCTTTACTCCTGCGAGCAGTGAGAGACTTCTTTAATGACCACAAGTGGCCAAGACCTCGCTTTTAGATCTCACCTGATAGAGAGGCTAATGAGATTTCAATTTTGCCCAGATTGACAGCAACTACTTTATAATATTTCCACATTTCCAATCCCTAATGGAACCAAATAGCAAAGCTGTGCAAAAATGATAATATGGAACTTTTTTCCCCCTCCAAATCTCAAAAGCGATTTGACTCAGGGTCAGGGTGAGCTTTAAGCCTAGGCATACATCAGTTTTTTTACCTTATCTGTATTTTGCAATCCTTGACGTGCAAACACATACAGGTACCTCTCTGAAAGCCACCACATCAGAAAATCCAAAGCATTCTCTCAATATATCATGACTCTAGAATATTATTTACCCAAATTTAAAGGATTATTACTATACTCCTACATAAGAGCATAATACATACACAATAGACTGGAATGTCTCCAAAAGGATGTGCCTTGTGCTACCTATAAATTATCCAGATGGCAAAATCCCAGCTTGAATTAACCAGAATATCAGAATGGAATAATTATTCAGAATGCTTCCCTAAAACACAAGTATGCCATTGATCCAGTGATTACCACCTCTCCATTTATTAGAAAATCATTAATACTTTTGCATGCAATGAGTATTAAGTAAAAATCAAGCACCAAATTCTAAACAGTTCCATGGGAAGTGTGCCTTTTCTTAAATACACTGCTGAAGCATTGTCAGTGGCTTTGGAGCAACTGTTCTACAGGAGTGCTTAACCTGCAGGACACATGTTGCCTCCAGTCTGCTGGAATTATTCATCTCGGCCCAAGCTCTTCACTTGGAAAGATTTTTCTCAGGACAAAGAAGGTCAGAAATACAGATTAGTGGACTGGCACCAGCATCTGCCATTCACAGTGACACTGTTCACTGCAGCATCCCCTTACAAACCTGGGAGGGGAGTGTGGGAAACAATGTGCCTGGGAATAGGATGGATGAAATTCCTGGTGTCATCTCCTTACTCCCAGCTACTGCCTGTCACAAAGCAGCCCAAGGGCACAGGCTGGGACTCTGCAGCACACGTACAGCACACCAACTACTGGAAGGGGGAATAATTTCCAGCCATGGATTATCAAAACTACTCGTGTGTGGCTTTCCTCTAGCAATATGAAAAACTAATGGCTTGGTGCAAGGTTCTAGGGGATCAGGAAAGTACTGTGCATTACCAAATGCAGGCATAATAACACAGTACATTTTTTCCCTAAAGCCTGAATTCCTGTATTTTTGCTACTGTACCATATTTTGGCTATGTTGTACTGTATGGTTGGTGTTAATGTGGTGGCATCAATTTAATGATTTTTGTTGAAATTACCACGTAATGTGTTTTTTTATCCAAAGTTTCAATACAGTTTAGTAACTTCGAAAAGCACTGGGGATTTTAATTTATTTAGTTTTACTTTTCCAGCACAGTCCTTTTAACTGGCTTACCCACAACATTTTGATGAAACAGTAGCAACAACAACTGTCCTGGTTGCAATTTGCCAATCCAAACATCTTATCCCCCTTTTTTCCCCCTCTGGAAATATTCTTGATTACATTGCAGAATAAAATAAACAAACCTGAAAAGAGAAAACAGCCATCCATGGTTTATAAACACTGGTAAAAATGAGAACATTCTCAGGAAAATTTCTCACCTAAGTACCCATACTTGACAGCTGCCTGTTTGAAGGCAGGTTTTGATGTTTGCTATCAACCACCCTTTAAAAAGTTCCAACTAATTAAATTAACAAGGAAATTATCTGTCAGCTACATGTTGCATTTTAAGACAGTATCTCTCCAGTCCACCCTTCCAGGTCTGAGTTCATCCTCAGACTTTAATTAATTCTGCTAGAATTTATCAGACCTGCAATCTGGATCATAAACAAAAGGGAGAGCTTTATTAAGGTGTGCTTTTTCCTTTCCTTAAACAGAAATAAAATATTTTAATGTTATTATGTTCATACTATACAACAATATTATAATAATAATTAGATACTACAGTACTGATTTAATGTGTCATTAGCATTAGAGGATCAAAAATTTTAAAACAATGAAACACTTCTCTCAATTGCTTCAGGGCTGTGTTAAAATTATTTAAGAAAACAGAGAATTCTGCTCTTATTTATCAGTTACTTCATACATGGTATTTTCTAAACTGTGTGCATTGCATTCATATGGTATGTACATACCAGAGAATTTTTTTTTTTAATCTATTAATGGTCAAAATAATAGAATCAAATACTATTACCTGGGGGTTTTGCCCTCAAAATTTTATTGACAACTCATTTAATCTAGAAATTTTTTTCTAAAAATATATCTGTATGATATGAAACAAAAAGAACAGTGTGGTGCTAAGCCTGACTTCAGTGACAGTCAATCACCTGTTTGCATTTTATTGTTCCACTAGTAAATAGTAACTTATGTAGACAATGTGGTCAGAGGATCACTGCACTACACTCAATGTACTGCACTACTTTCGTTATATCTAAAACTGAATATGAGGAATTTTAATGTTTATTCATGTTATTCATTATAACAACTTTCAGGCAGAAGGTTCTAAGATGGAACCATGCTGAGGGAGTAGGAGGGGGTGAGATAGGGTTCCCTGACAGGTATTTGCTCTTACTCCTGACTGAAGTTTGCTTCCAAATTCTTCCTAATTCATTGCTGAGTTCCTCATCTGGATAAATCCTCTATGTGACAAGCAGTGTTAATCACAAGAGACAGAACTGACTGAGATAACCAGAGTTTTATTCAAACCTCTGAATTTCCCAGCAGCCTTTGTAATTTTGCTTCCATAACATGCATACAGAAAATCCATAATTTTCTTATAATACAGGTCACATATTACCTGTTTGCACCTTGCTAGAGAGCACGAGTGGTAATGTAAGTGTAGTAAGGAAAGTGAAGAAATAAAGACGTGTTGGTATCTAGGTTTGGTGAGGTTTTTTGGTTGAAGGTTTTGCTTGTTTGGGTGTTTTTGTTTTGGTGTTTGGGTGTAGTGGTTTTTTGTTTGTTTTTGTTTTGTTGTGGTGTTTGGGTTTTTGTTTAGGATTTTTTAGATTTTTTTTTCTTTTTTAACACATTGCTGTTGCTGGTTTTGGTGGATGAGAGCATTCTCTTCAAGTCAGTCACAATAACTTTAAGATGAAAACTTTTAGCAGAAGATGCTTAGGTTTGCCTCACGGCCAACCTATAGAAGAGCTCCTGCCACAGCTGTGAAGGTCTGCAAAGCAAAGCCTGGGCACTGCACTCAAGGACAAAGGGCCTTTGGTTCCAGGGACAGGCACTGAGGCTGGGCTGGAGACAACAAAACTCCACTACTAGAACCTGAACAGAACAACCTCCCTATTTCATTTGCTCTTTTTAATGGCCCCAGCTCTGCCTCAGTCACCTAGAGATAACATGCAGTGCAGTAAGACACCGAGCGCAGGCAGATCTGCAGCACTCAATGTTTTACTGGTGAATTTCAAAATAGAAATTAAGGTCTATCACATTAATATACTTCTTTATAAGTACAGGCCAACACTGGAACAAGAATCTGCACTGCAAAACTGAAAGCCCTCCAGCACTCTTTTGAAAGCCTGGGGTTAGAGCTAATGCTCTAGTGAAAGCTCTAGTGAAAAAATTTATGAACATCTTTGGCAACTGCTGCAGCAATGGAATTGAGTACAGCAGAGAAGTGGCAGTAACACAAAAATATTTACAAAAAAAAAAAAAAAGTGATGGTCTTTGTTAAATTTTAGACAGTATTTTTTCACTCCTAGAGTATAAGTAACAAAATTATGACTATGTAATATTGCAAAATATGAGAAGAAATGGGAATTTGAATTCTCTAGGAAAGCTGTCTGGTCAAGGTTAAAAATACTTGGCCCTATCACTTGCATTCACAGATGTAGGGCTCAAAAAAAAGCATTATTCCAATAAATGTAAACTTCCACTCTGTGGACTTTTTATCATGTATACACTAAAATGCCAACAATATGTCATACCTAAGAAACATCCTTTTATCCTATTTTAAAGCCAGTATTCAACTTAAATGGTAAGGCATATCTCTTGATCTTTTTTGTAAAGGTTGCACTTGCTACAGGCTTAACACAACTGTGGGAGGCGGTATGGAAAGGATCGATAAAGCAGTATTACCCTTTGTGATAGTGAATCTCTGCAGGACATTCCAGCTTAACTCTGTTGCCTGCACTTACACTTCACACTTTCCCACTGGGAGAATAGGCTAAAACACAGTGATGGACTTACAAGGCAAGGAGAGGTGTGTAAAAATGCCCCTGCTATTCCTGCCCTACTGTTGCTACCTTGCTGTAAATGTCACAAAACAAAACAAAACAAAAACTGTTATATTACAGGGTTTGTTTATTAAGACAAAAAAATATTCCCAAGCCCTGCTGAATGCAGGTCCTTGCTTCATCACACAGTGAAGATGCAATAGGTTATAATTTTCATTTTAACAGTATCACACACACCAAAAAAAAAAAAGGGCAGAAGAAGTACACCATGAATATCACCAAATGACAAATCTCTTTGGTGCTGCAGAGGCAGAAAACATGAAAGAATCTCTGTTTCAGCACAAGCTGGGCTGCTGGAAATCACGTGCAGGTGATTTCAGCACGGCCACTGTGGCAATGACAAGTTCTCTGTGGGAGAATCTGACTTACAAGTAAAGAGGGTTCTTGCTGTCTGAAAACAGATCTGAAGAGACAGGGGTATTTTGGGCACAAAGCAAAGTAAACAGCTTCAATTATAGGCAGTAGAATGGGAAAGTCACAGGCACTTAAGTGGGTCAGACATAAGATGAAGACTGGAACAAAGTCAGCAAAGAAGAAAAGAGGAGGATGTTAAAAACAGAAAGTTTTAAATACAGTTTAGAAGAAAAGTTTCAGAAATTAGGACAAGTGTTTTAAACTTGAGTCAGACATGAAGGGTCTGTCAGGTAGAGGCTACAAAGGTGGAGACGACTTAGCTATCACAGTAGAAAGGGGACCTGCTTTTAATTCACCTAGAGATTGCTACATAATCACATTGCAAAGCATTAAAAACCACTGGTACAAAGCCTTACACCAGAGCCAAGAGGTGGTTGTGTAATGGTACTTTATCAAATGCGCTAAAAATATAAATAGTCACATACAGAAACAAAATCAGCTATCAAAATCTTGTGCCTTTTAAAATTTAAGCATCCTAGAACAGATTACAGCAAGCCACTTGTACAGTGTGTCCTTGAAAAGTGACACATAATGCGTGTTTTATATTCTCACAGACTACTTGGAATTTGAGATCAGAAACTTCTTTTGAGTTGCTCTAAAATTGTGCAAGATAATAAAGATTTAAAAGTGGAAGTGATGTAAGCATGAAATTGGAAGCAGAAGAGTTAAACAGGTGATAGCAGCAGGTGGAAAAAGTAAATGATTCATTTGGAGATTGAGACAAACAAATGCCAAAGCAGTTTACATAAAAGGAGGCACAGAAATAACACCAATTAACTCCAGAGGCCATAAAACTACCCGATTTGGTTGGAAAGATACCATGTAAATTTGCATCTCTGCTCTCACCACTTACAAGAGCTGTCATTTCCCCTTTGTATCTTTTTTTCATCCCACATCACCAAACTCCTAATGTGCATCTCGTCACTCTTTCATTTTTCACCTTTGCCTGCAACCACACCTAAATCCCGTGAGGTTACACTTGAAGCTGGCTCTGGGGATGCAATAGGTTTCAGGTTTTTCACCTGCAGCCCCTTCTTCTGTCCAGGCCAAGGAACAGACACACTTTTATCTCCAGACAGCAGAACAGATGGTGAGCTCTTCAAAGACTCGGGAGGCCAAGGGGCCCCTGCTGCTCCTGAGCATGGGTGATGTCTGAGCACATCCCTGACCACCCTGCCTGATCCAAACCCTGCAGGAGCCTGCCCTTGGCACAGCCAGGCTGTGAATCAGCCTGCAGGGCTTGGCTGGAAGAGCAGGAACTGCTCCAAGTCCCAGGTGTAGCAGCCAGGGTACAGAGAGAATGGTTTCCCACTGCACTGAAGGCTTTCCCAAGCTCAGCTCTGCCCAACGTACCAGAGCTCTTGCCAACCACTCTGTCATGCCATTAGCAAAGCTTTCTGGAAGATAAAGAAACAAACACCTTGTTTGACACTCAACAGTCCTGTAAGACATCTTCATTATCAGGTGTTTCTACCCTCAACATATTCAGAATTTAGTCTAACTAACACAATTTTTTTTTCTAGTTACTCAGGGCAATTGGTGAGCAAAGTAATCTGGAAAACTAAGCGCAACTACATGTAAAAATATTGCAAAGTGGTAATGATATAATTATTGCATGGGGTAATAAAGAATAGGCTCAGATGGTTTTTTTTCCTGCTCATAGCCAGTATTTTTAATACATACATCATATTTACTCACTTTCAGGACCTAGACCCCACTGTAACACACGGAGAACAATATAGAAGTTATTTTTCACGCCAGCTCTTTGGCTAAGTGTTGTATAAAACAGCCACTGTGTTCCTTCTCTTCCAGGATTTAGCTCTGGGAAATGTATTTTGATATTGCACACATGAAACAGCTCTGTCCTGTTTAACCTGCCCTATGTTTCTTATGCATGCTTTCAGAGCTTTAGAGAACATTTTATCATTTACTCATATGCAGAACTCTCAGTCTATGAGCAAATTATTAAACTGCCCATCCAAGTCAGTGCAGGTGGCACGAGCAGCTTTCTTTGGGGCTACTGCAAAACCACATGTGCCAAATATTTTACATATGGGATTGGGTGACATGGTCTTGCTGAGGATGAACTTTGCTGCAAGTAAAGCTAAGCCAGTAAAATTCCATCCACCATCTTAAGTGGAACCAATTAAAATAACAAAATTATCTAAAAACATTTTGACAGAAATAATTGCATGCTAATGTTAGTTAGCAAGTAATTCAGAATTAATCTCAGGATCTCCTTGTGCTAAACAATGCAGAATTTTGTATAAAACTATATATGTATGTATGTGTGTACCTGTATGCATGCAAGTGTATCACTATGTAATAGATATTTACATAGAGATTTTTTTTAAATAAGGTAAATAAATAAGATAATTTGTACCTTTGCTTGAAAAAAGTGATTCTAATAAAATAATCTTGTCAGTCCCTAATCACTGAAGGTTTAAATGAATAATTTCTCCTTTCCTAATAAGTCCAGATTGACTGATGAAATTTCAGCAAAAAGTGGTTAAAATTCATCTTAGCTTTTCCATGCAAAATTGGATTCCACTTTATCAGAAAACTTTCAAATGCAATATTACTCGTTGTTACATATACAGCCAGCAACTTACATAGGGCACTATTTATCATTCAGACAACTTAAGTACAACACAAAAAATCACCTTGAGACAAATGAGAAATTCTCTCTTGGGAAACCCCAAACTGTATTAATATGATAAGAAGTAGAGCTTCACTTTTCCTTCATTAAGTCTAGAAGGCATTTCTCATACAGCCGTGTAAGAAGTTAGGAAAAAAAAATTTAAAATAACACTAAAAGACCCTCCAAGGTTCAGACATCTTTTTAGTCATATCAATCATTTTCAGTTCAACCAACTTTTTTCATTGTTACAAAAGCATTAAAACCCAGATGGAAATGAGCTGAAAAATTCAATGCCCACAGGGAACTCAGTGCTTAGATAATCTAATCCATTTGGGAAACAAAAAGTTCATGTCAGGTATTTAGTAACCAAAGCAATTACCAGGAGCTGACTACTGAAATTGGGCTGAGTAATATTTCATCAGATTTCATCAATCCTGCTAGAACAAAGAAAATTGTGGGGGATAACAACCCATTCAGTGTTAGTTGAGATAAATAAACTGAAGAAAAATAAAGCAGTGATTGCAGTTATCTTTTATTGTTTCCTAAATCCATTGCTCCATATATAATAAAGACAATATTTCCAAACCACTGAAATGTGGGTAGCAGAGTGGCCATTTTGATTTCCGTATTTGCAGTTTTGTTATTTATGCTGTCGAAATCTTTATTTGCATTGCAATTTTGTCTGCACATCCTTCCCTCTTCACGGTCTCCTCTTAAAAACAGGAGAAAGATCTACCCCTGAGTAAGCAAGAAGTGTAGCATTGGAGGATTAGAAATATTAAATCCATTAGTTGAGCAGTTTGTAGGAAACTGTCTGTTCCATATAACCAGGGGGGTCCAAAGCAGATGTGCACCCACAGCACCTACCCATGTGCTAGAAATGTTTAAAAAGTACTTTCACCAAAGATTTTTTAAGTTAGGATTTCGTTAAGTTAGGATTCTAGAAATAGTTAACATTCACAGAGAGAAATTGTCAAAAAATACATTTTTAAAGAAGCTTCCCTGAAAAAATCCAGCCGTCTTCTGAAGCAAACAACATTAAGTTTAAATAAATTTCCACCTGTGAACATAAACCAGCATCCATGCAAATGTGTCTTATGCCTGCAGAATCTATCACACCAGGCATTTCAGTTTGATTAAATATTTTATGCTCATAGTTCAAAGTGGCTTTATATTTAGTTTAAAATAAAACCTCTCATCATCTTAAAAGATCATCAAGCAGGCCTTGAACATGCAGACGTTATGCTAATGCTGGTTACAGATAGGCCTGTACGGGTAGCACCAGGCACATCTGCTTTGGAAATTTACTGAGTCATACTTGAAAAACCAGAACAATTTCAACTCAAAAGAAAAAAATTCTTTGGTATGCTAAGAGCCCAGCAGCAGAATGAGATTTTTCACAGGGAGCTGTGTGCTGAGGACCAGCACTGACTCATTTTGCTCCAGCTAACCTCACATCTCTGCCTAATTAATGTGAACAGGAAATTCAGAGTCAGAAGCCTCTGCCACTGTTACCATGGCCCACCAACAAGCTGAGATCTCAGATATCTCAGCAAACCCCTGGGGCACCATTGCAGCTTTTCTTACCCAGCTGATATTTAAAGTAATACAAGGGAGAATCAAAGAGATTGCTTAGCAAACAGCGTGACTAGCTAGTTATCAAAATCCAGGAAGAATGGTAAATAAAAGCAAATATTCTTGGAGTGGTATTCATTTGGAACAGGTGCTGCTTATTGAACAATTAGTGTCCTAGATGCTGGAAATACCTTAGACAAATGCTAAAGAAAAATACAATGGAAAATTTTAAAAGCCTCTCCTGAGAAAGAAATTAGGAGCATGGCTTTTACTGTTTGGTTTGTAAGACCAGTTTGCCTATGTATACTACGGTTGTGTTTAATAGAAAAGCATTTTGTCCCTGAGATGCATCTATGTCACTGTGTTCCTGGGAATGCCAGTTCTGCTCCTGCAATCACTAAATAGACAAAATAGTGTCATCCTGTGAAATCCTCTGCCTTTTGCACCTTTTCCTGGTTCCAAAGGATTCTAATTCTCAAAGATCTCACCAGGTTAACAACTCTCTAACATTTCATTTTTTAAACCAGTTACGAAATACAGAATTTATTCTAATGCAAATTAATTATATCCCTGGTCTTCACATGGGAAAGTTTTGCAAAGAGTTTTTAGCACAAAGCCGCCACACTTCAGCTCACTAACCCACCTTTGCACTAACCTTCAGGGCTAGTTTATGGGATATTTCAAAGGAGAAAGGTAATCACCTTCAACATATCTAAAATTTTCTTGTAGGCTAATTTTTAGCCCATGAGTCACAAGAAGAAAATACTGAAACATTGCAAATAATAAAAGGGGAAAATAATCAAGATATTCATGACTTGCTAACAAGCCTAGCAGGATGGACGGAAGTAATTTAACTCTGCCCTGCTGAGTCACTTGGGCTGTCCATCTACCCAGGATGAACCTAATTAGCTGGTATCAAAAATGCCACAGCTTGAGCCATGGCCAAAATATATGAGCAAAATAAAATCAATCAGCATGAGACACCTTCATTTCCATCTACTAAACATTAAGTGCAGTAGTTTGCCCCAAATTAACTCACAGCTAATGAAAGCCTTATTTAACAGTATTCATCTCAAAATCAGAATGGAAGAAAGATTATTTCCAAGTACCCAAGTTTATCCAACCATTTCATATTCTTCCAGAGCACACTGTATCACAGCATATTTCAACTTGCATTTGTAACAGAACGTTCAACCACTGAACACTTTATTAAAATAACATTAATGGTCTGTCTTAAACAGATAAAAGTAGGGACAAAAATTCATGCTGACACTTTATTATGGCCTTCTACTGCTCTGCAACATACACACCCCTGCCTCCACCAACACAACAGCTTAGATAAAAATAGGAGTATCTGTCCAGCTTTCCCCAAAATGATCCTGCTGCACTGCACGTGCACAAACAGCTACTACCTCAAGATTTTAGATAGCTGCAGCTCATCAGGATTTAAAGATGAGATGCACAACTTTGCCTTTTCAGCTGGATCAACCACCACTTTCACATAACAGCACAACAGCCAGCAAAAATAGAGCTCCATTTTAGTTCATATGTACATTCTCATTGATTAATGCATTCATTCTATCAACATGAGCACACGACATGCACTAAGAGGTTCTATTTAGCATGCATTTTATTTCACTCTCTTCTCAGCTTTTACACAGGTTGTAGCTGACATTTCCACCCAGTCCACATGGCAGCATTTTGACCTTGCTTTTAGAGGCTCTTTAGCATAAAATAATCTTTGTGGTTAGAGCCTGCAACTTATGCTGAATTATGGGTACTTTACAGTAAGGAAATAAAACAGCATAGTCAAATGCTGACAGTACTCCAATGCTTTTCCCACAAGTCCTCTGAAGAACCAGCCAATTACCCTGCAATTGACACAAGTGACTGAAAAAAGCATCCTCATTTCTAGCAGTCGTAAATTCATTTGCAAGTAGCTCATCAAAATTAAATGTATACTTATTACAGACACAAAGACATGCTTAATTCACATTAAAGGGATCATTTTATGATACTTGTAATTATTTAAAAAAAAAAAAAGATTTTTCTATGCTGTATATAGTAATCCTTTGCAAGCTTTAAACTTAAATCTGTTTCTTTACTAAAGTGTTTTCTTGCAGTGTGTGTGAATACTGGTTTGCTATAATAGGATTGCACCAGGCTTCTGGCATCGATCTTTGTAGCAGAAAAGGGAACACCCCTCTGGGAGTGAAAAATTACACAGAAAGGACTGCATGGTGCTTTAGGAAAAAATTACAGAAAGGGAAGCTGACCAAAATTGTGACTAATCAGAGATGGTTGTGTTCCTTATGCAGTCCTGACAAACACTGAGAACATTAAAGAGTTTTATCTAATAATAAATGATTAAGATCTGGTATTGGATAGGAAGCATTTCTAGCACATGATGAGAAAAGGAAGATAAAAGGCAAAGTGAAGGAAATAATGGTAGTACTTATGAGTGTTTCATTTTAGGTTTTACGGAGAAGTTTATTCGCAAGGCTTATCACTAGTTTATCTGAATCTGATATACACGAGTGTGTTTATGGACACATTGACACACCTTTTTCTTCATTTTCCCTGCAAATGTGAGAATCCTTTTATTGCTCTAGATAACAGTATGAACGAACAAAGACAGAAATTTGTGGCAGAAAACACCCTGGATAACACCATTTCCATGAATCTTGCTTCTCTAGTCAGTGTTATTACTTTAATTATGAGGATATTATTTTTTTTTTAAGACAGAATGTACCTTACTGTCCAACAAATAAAACTGCATTAGGGACTGAAATATACTTTTAAAAGAAAGCATATAACTGGCAATAAAGAAAACTATAAAAGAAAGAATTAACTTTTAAGTTACAATGTGAAATAGACTGCAATATCCTTCAAAGAGAAAATTATATTTAAAGCCAGGAAACAAACAATTTAGTGAAGGACTACATTTCAATATTCTCCAACAGTCTCATAAAACATTGCAATAATTTTATAAACCTGGCTTTACTCTTCCTTAGTAGCAACAAACAGATCACAGGGATCAAAATTCTTAAAGTTAATTTCTAATCAAATGATAGCAAATTTCAAGCTTTGCCATTCAAACCCAAACCCAACCCTGTGCCTGGGTTTTTTGCTCTTATAGCAGTAGCAAGTACTCAGTGCTTAGGAGAATACTCATCTTCTAGTTCTCTTTCAGGTCGTCTTCCAGAGGGTGGACACCTCTTTCTGGTTAAGGCAACCTTTCATCACAATTGTCCTGAGCACCAATTCAGACTGCGCTACATTCTAAGCCCTTAAAATGATCTTTATGTAATGCTTTCCAGAAGTGGTTAATTCCACTCATCAGGAAGCTGCTTCAAGGCTCCTCATTCAGAAGTCTCTGTGTTTGAAAATGCAGATGTGAACAGTTCCAAGTGTCCCTTAGAGCAGGGAACAGAAGAAAATGCTGCTTTCACAGTTCCTGTGCCTAGGAGTGAGAAGGTTCTAGTCCTCATGCAATAGGCTTACTCTTGAATATTTTTCTCTCCTCCTATGTTTAGATAATCATGTATTTATTTTTGTATTTCTATGGTACAAGAAAAATAATGTGATGATGCTTCATGGTTAAGTACAGAGTAATTGTAATCAAGCTGCCAGGCTGTGACATGGATAAAATAACTCCTGACTGTTGTGGTTTTCTATATATAAACCATCTGAATTTAATTATGATCTATTCTTTGATAATAAATGATGTCTGCCTCCTTTGCAAAACAAGACCTCTGGAAGAGGGAGAAGCAGCCACTGTCTCACATGCGGTGCCATAGCCACTGGGGCTAGTGCAGAAGATTTTCTCCTGCACTAAAGTTTGTAAAATTAGCACATTGAAGTAATGATTTTGCATTTAACTAAACATCTCTGCAATGGAGCCCCACAGACATTTTCTGCAAGGGCAGTGACTTTAACTGGCAGAGGGGGGAAGCACTCTAAGGAAAAAGTTGTAAATTATTGACTAATGCAGAGCTAAAGTTCTGTGGAGAATGAGAATAGGTGACACAGGGTCCACCCTGAAAGCCAGTGTGAGGTGACAAACAAACCTGCAAGGTCCTATGGGGGAAAGGGAAAAGCCACATCCCTGCTTTTACTCACCATTTGAATCCCAGAGGAATTCCAATGCTCTTTAGCAGTCCACCTTAATCAAAAGTGAAAAGATAAATACTAATTTACAAATCTGGTCTAATTCCTCACCCAAAGACTGATTACTTGAGATCTGCACAGAAAAGGGTAAATTTAATCTTTCATTCAAGTAGTAGCAGCTAGATAAATTACAGAAGGCCACATAAAATTGACCTTCAACCACCACTTTCTGATAACAGTTTCTCACCTTTTCTTTTATCAGATCCGTCTCAAAATTTCCTGCAGCAAGATTTCCCTATATTTAGAAACCAATCAGTGCCAGCAGCTGCAAGAATTGCCCTCCAAGCAATCAAGGGTGGGAAATACATAAGTCAAAAATCCAGTGAGGCAGAAATTTCTGATGAGCCTTTAAAGGAAGCTCTTAGGAAACTATATTCACCTAGAAATTGAGAGGCAAAACCTTGACTTCTTCAAAGCACAGCATTTTTAGGCACAGTTCTGAGGTTGGGAGTTTTCAAGCTAAATTTCAGAAAGACAGGACTGTCAAAAACTGCTAATCAGATAAAAAGAAGTACACGATCACTATGATTGAAGTGAAGAAACTCCAAACACTTTGTATTTTGAAGGCTCCAGGACACAAATTTTACCATGCACATGATGCAGAAACGGATGCTACTGAAAGAAGATGAAGCCGTTTTTTATCCAGTGTGATTATATAATCTCATGTTCTTCCTCAGACTGAAGCAGGGTACAACAGGGGATATTTCTCACAAAACAGAAGGTATAGTATTGCCACAGGAGTTCAGAATTACCTGATTTGTCTTAGGCAAAACTATTGGATTTCAGAACTGCACTCAGGCCAGAGGAAGGGTAAGAGCTAGTAAGCAGGGTACATCACAGCAGTCAAGTTAAAGATTGAGTACATGCTATGGACACTTCCTTATCAGTACAAAGGCACATATTTATCTTGTTTTTTTCAGTGACAGCACAATATAAACCAAGGGCATGTCTATCTCTCCTCTCTCCATGGCACTGAGCACTTGAGCTGCAATCGGGAGCGGGGTACAACACACAGCCCCAAACAAGGGCAACTCGCAGCTGCACTTGCACTAAGGAAGCCCTTCAGAAATAACAAATCATTCTCAAGATAGATGCAATCACCTTACTGTTAAAATGTATACTCTGATTAATAGAAATTATGATTCTCAGGGTCCTCCTGGTTAAACACAAGTAGAAGTGAAGGTAAAAGACATCCTGTAATGTATTTCAGAAGAGAACTGTCTTTGAACTAGATGACTTAGCAGGTATGCTTCAAGACAGAGAGGTGTTATCAAAGATAAGAGTATGCTACAGGTCCACAAACTCCACTTGAAATGCTGTCTGACAAGAGTGCTGCTCTGCTAAAACATATACTGTTAGCATTTTGCACACATTATTTCAATATGTGGCAGAGTTATTAGCTGCAGCCTGTGGCCTACTATTGCCTTTTTTCAAATTCTAAGATTTTCAATTTCCGACTTTTTTTTACAAAATAGTACATTACACAACCATTTTATTTGCAAATAGATTTAGTTTATGAAATCCAGGCTAACCCACTTGCCTTCTGCAAAACATTTACTAACATGAACCTACGCTTGCTTCTCATCCACCACCACTTAACTTCCAATCACTCTTTTAACACTGGCAAACTGTATCTACCTTAGAATGAAATCCAAACAACCCTAAGAAGAACCAATCACTCACTGCTCATTCTCACTTGGAAAGTAAGAAATTTTAACAGTTGCTTTCTACTGATTTCATGTTACACCAAATCTAAATTTCCACATTGCTGTTAGAAATGTATTCTCCAGTCAGAAACACCTGCTCAAAAATTAACAACAATTTTTCAATAGAAACACCCAATGAGTCAGTTCACAGCTTCTGTCATGCAAATTTCAGACTATGGGCTAGAAACTTGTAATAGCTGCGTTTCACTATAACTTTTTTATACTGCAGGACACACCAGCAAGGTTCCCTCAACAAGTCAGGGTCAGAGGGTTAACAGAACAAAACAAACAAATAAAGGAGAAAACAGAAAGAAAGTATCATTTCAGTTAAGGTGACAAATGTCAGAAGACCAAAGGCATGCCAATCTGTAATCAAGTCTTAAAAAGCTTTCAATATCTCTCATAATATCACTCCTACAACCAAAAAGAAGGGAAATCTTCAGCTCATAAACAGTTCTCTGTGAGTTATTGTGGACAGTTGATACATTTTTTTTGTTTAACTAAAAAAGAAAAAGAAATCATGATTGTAGCTATCTACATCTACACAAAAGCCTTTTTTTTACAGCTCGACTTCTGTAATCATATTGCAGATCCTGTTTACCTCTAGCAATAAAAATGTGTCCTGTTAAGACATATGATAGTGCTAAACTAAAACAATGATAAAGTTCTTCCAACTTCAGTAACATCTTTCCATATGAAGCATAAGTCTGACTTTCTCTGATATTCTGGAGATAAAACCTTGAATCTTGCTCAGCAACTTCAAAAATGCAGCTCAGTGTGGAATTGCACGTTTCCAGGAAGGAGCCAGAACATTCTGTGATTCTTCTTTTCTGACACGTTAATTGTTCTTCCACACACAAGGAGAGCAGAAGCAGCAGCGTGCCATATTTATTCAATGAAAGTTGAGCCACAGGGGTGATGGTACATTCCTTCTCCAACATCAGCCAAATTATCTCAGTGCCCAACTTTAAGAGGGTGCAATAATACTCCATCATTTGAGAATGCTGGGAGGCTTATGAATCATTTTAACAGCATGAAGGCAGATTGAGATCATCTCCCTGTTATAGGAACCTGGAGACAAACGGCAGCCCTGGTGAATCATTTCCATACGTCCTCACTCCTCACAATAACCTTAAAGAGACACTACCACACGTCTCCATCTCCATTCAGCACGCACAGGAACCTTCCAGGACTGAAAATGAGTTTATGTTGTGACTGTAATGAGACCTACTATTTTCTTCACACACACACACACACACACACATATATATATATGACTCCAAATTGGGTCATTGTGTCTACCAAGAAAACCTATGCTCCCCGAAATCTGTTTTAGGGGAAAAGAAAAAAAAATATATGTAGATATAACCTTTCTAGTTATGAGAGAATGCATGACACATGCATACTAACTTGAGCACATTTGACTGCAACACTCCAGAAAGAATAAAGAAAATGCTCTTGAACATTTCCATGTGAAGTTGTTTCTAGCAGAATTAGGTACCCATACATGCAAACTCTGTGTACAAACCTTCACATACATGCACACATTTCTTTAATAAAATGAGAAAGCCTTAGACACAACAATGGCAAATGATGAAATAAAGGTGATAAAATAATGTTTAATGAGAAAACTCATGACCCTTGGAAAATCAGTGTATTTGAATACAAGATATTAGCCTATGTTCCTCCCAGAAACATAATGCTTTAAAGCAAGCTTTATTTTCTCCTTTTTTCTTTGTTTTTTAAACTAATTTTTTATGAGCAAGAATGGATCAAACCCTCCCTTTCAAAGAAAATACTACTCATCTAAATGTGAGGCCATTGACATTCAGCTGCAATTTCATCTCTTCATTAGTAGAAGGTTTGAATGCTTTTAGGAAAATACCTAAATTTTACTTTCAGTTTGACTCAAAGTAAAACAGCCTGAAAATACCTCAATTTTATTTTTGGTTAGACTTGAAGTAGAACAGCCTGAAAATACAGCAACAGAATGGCTGCCAATTTCCATTAGGTAAGCAACGCTTACAACTTCTTCCAAAGTCTCATCAGGAAGGGTAACTGCGTTTCTAATTATGCCATAGAGATTTCTTGCATTAAGAAAAAATAAAATACAATGCATATCTCATTAAAGTACTTGGTGAAGGTAAGTAGGTCTATCCAAACAGCAGTTTAGGGAAGAGAACTAGCCTCAGTTTTAAAATCTAATGTTTCCCCAGAGCATGAGCAACCAACACTACCTTAACTGGCACCCTCTTTGGACTCACCCATGAAAGGAAGGAAGGATGAAGAGAGAAAATGTACTTTGAACACATCAGCTGCATGAGAGTGTTTCAGAGAGCTCCTAGTCATTGGTGCTTTAAGAATGGTGATCATTTTTGTTTGGCTCAGCCGAACACAGCAGTGCCAGCAGATTCCAAGGACAGCTGTCCAGCGCAGGTTTGGGATTGGTGAAAGGCAGGGCAGGAACAGGGCTGAACACAGAGCTGCCCTCATTCTGCCCCAGCACAGCCTGGCCAGCACCTGGAGGGCACAGAACCCACGTGGCAGTGCCTGAGCTGGGCCACCAACACCTCACAGATGTGAGAGTGGCCAGTTGGCGTCAGGGAGTGCATCAGGGAAAGCAAAGAAAAAGAGAGTCATAAAGGAGGATTGGCAGTTCAGAGACTAAATCTCCAATAATGTGTTGATGCTTTGGTAGAGGCTCATATTTTAAAAGTACAGAGTAATTCAGGCCATTCTGAAATCTACAGTCACATGATAAAAACTTACTTTTTCATCCAAGTGAGAGATCTGCCTCAATACAGACGCTGAGGCAAAAGAGATCCCTCAATCCAGACTACAGGATGCCACCAATACACCATGCTGAGCAAACTTCAATGACTTTGGCCCCTCTTGTCATCCAGCCATTCCCAGGCTGCAGGCTCCTAAACTCTGTTTTATTACAGAAAACAGCAAGAATGGCACTCAAATAATATTACAGCAATATTCTGTTTGCGGGTAAGTGAACTGAAACTGTCAGTCTCTCAAAAGTCTTCAAGATTGGAAGAGATGCAACAAAAATTTAATTAATAAAAATACCCAGCAAAAGAACCTATACAATCACTAACTTCAGACTCAAGGTAAACAGCAGGCAAAGCACCCTTCACTTTCTGTCAGGATAATGGAAATGCTCTTCAGTTCCTGAGTCATGTGGTTAAAGGAGCTTCAAAAGTCACGTTCAAACAACCAGAGACATGCAGAGCAAGTGCCCCAGGTAAATTTTAAATGCTAGCAGGAGCCACTGTTGCCAGGGAAGAAGCGTGTCACCATGTGAGAGTGACTAGCACCGGGAGGAAGCAGGTGGGGGATTCTGTTCCTGGCCCACTTTAAAGGGATGTCAGTGTGCTCTCGGATTGTGATAGACAGTGGCATCAAAGGGTTGGCAGCATGTGCCCGAGGGCTTCTACTTGATCCTTCTTTTAAAGAAGTGCCAACAAGCTCTGAATCACGGAAGGAAGCAGGCCTCACAAAATACACATCCTTATCAGAATTCTTCCCCAATCTAGGAACAAATACAGGTGAAGAGTTTCAGAAAAGGCAGGTTAATTTATGGAGTGACAAGCACTGGAGTAGGGTACAGAATCACAGGAAAACAGTCAGGTCCCCAGAGGGCCATATGGTCAATGAAGACTTTGTGCTTCCCTGGCCATGATATAATGTCTGGGTTTTGTGCCTACTGCTGAAAACAGCAGAACAGAATATCTGTTCTGCTTTCAGAGGACAGAGTCAGGAATCTGGCACTCCTGAGTTCCTGCATGCATACCCAGCATTGGAAACTAGGAAATTTACGTGCTCCTCTAATGTACAAGAATGTTTCCATAAGAAAAAATAAAAAGAAATATTATTTCAAATGCAGGACTTCATGCCATTTTGTTAAGCAATTCCCACAGTCATTTTGCATTTGTAAATGGTACAAATACCTGATGAGAAGATGAGGGTGAATTTATTCTATATGCTGCTCAAATAGAGAAGCTACTTCACTTCATGTAGTCTTCTTTACTTCCTTCTTGAACCTTTTTGGGCAAGTTCATTTGTCTCAACATGTTTTTAAAGTTTAGGAAGATCTATGGATTGGTCAGTTTGTAAAATGTAGCAGAAATAATGAAGATTTTGCTCTCTTAACTCATAAATCAGTTTCTAGTCATAGCAAGAGAGTCAGTTTTACACATAGTTTCCAGTTTCAATGTCACCACTGCTTAACTCTTGCATCATTGTTTGACTTCCTCAACAGAGATGGGTCAAAAATCAGATTCTGTTGATCAGACCCTTAAAAAAATCATCAGCCCCTTCTTGATTCTGGCCTGCTACTTAGATGCCTTCTCCTTTATTTAACCATTCCTTCCATTTGACCATGCACTTGGTGCCTTCTTTGTTGTAGAATTCCATTTATAAGAAATCCATAATAAGGATATGTGAGCATATTCTAATTCAAACTCACCAAGTAGCAGAAAGAACACAGAAGTCAATTCTGTATTATCAATGGTGTCAGGAAATGCTACAGCAACTCAGCAATGGCAGAGGCATTCCAAACAATGCATTCTGATGATCTTATTTCCATAAAAATACACGGAGCCAGGAAACTCTTGAAATTGTTACTCCTTAAGTGGGAGAAGACAACTTAAGGACTACTTTAAAGTCAACTGACCCAGTCTCAAAGTACACATATAAAAGACAGAGGTTCACATGTCCAAAGATATGCATTGTTTGTGTGATGAAATGGCTCTACAAATGAACCCAGTCATATCAAAGCAAAATCAAATACACAATTATAGTCACAAGGTTTATTCAGTATGTCAATAATATGGTATTTAAACAACAGTATTGGACAATACACCAATTAATTCAGTTTATTATTTATTTGGGTATCTACTAATAAAGATTGATTATGTGGCTGGATTCAACAGCAGGTTCTGAACGTTGCCCCTTGGATATGTCACACTTGGTGACATTTAACATCTACCTGCAAAAGGCTGAGCACAATCCACTGCATCCATGCCCAGAAGTGATGCTAAGCTGGCTACAGAGGAAAACAGCAATCACAGGAGCAACTACCCATTAGCACATGGTGTCTGGTGAACAGAAGAGCAAAGACTTCTTCAGGCACAACTCCATCACTCCATTCAACTTGGACTGAGTGATTTCTGGCATAGCCCAAGACGTTGATCGTGGAGTCGAAATGTCAAACTAAGAACTAGAATATAATTTACAGTGCAAAATGAATTTTAAAAAAAGTTGAGAGCTGCCTTTATACATGCAAATTATTTGATGTATACAGCTTCCTTTAAACCCTGTGCTAGGAGCAAGCAAGTCCTGCAGTGAATACAGAATTGATATTTACAGCCTTCATTCTCTGCCTGCTTAGCTGCAGCAAGAAGGCTTAGAAAAATTAAGTATTTATGCCATGAATCAAACCTCTAAAATATTTAACTTTAAGCCAAATCTACATCATTTAAGATTATCTATTTTGTTGTAGCACATGAGGAATGAACTACTACCAAACTACAAAACAATACACTCAAAAACTAATCCCTCTCAACACCATGCCATGGAGCTTAATTCAAGCTATGTGTACTACTGAAGAAATGATTATTTATAATAAAGGTGCAAGAATATCATGAACAAAAGGAAAAAGTTCATTTTGGTTGCACTAAATTACCTGCACTGTTTGTATTTTGGCCAATAAAGGACTCAGATGTGAGTGTCTCAATGCAAGGTTTTTCAATGGCCATTATCAGCATAGGGAAAGGTAACACTTAGCCAAGAATGTCCTCTCTCAAGTTCTCACAAAATAAATGAGCTCCATTTGGTTCTTTTAACTGTGACAGTAACTACCTCTGTTGAAGTTGAGGCAGTATTTTTTCTCAATTTGTTTGCATTATTATTTTCCCATACAGCATCAGCCCACTGAAAATCATTGATCCATTCATTACAACCACAATTACTGCCAGTCTTAATATCAAACTCTATTCAGTATCTGAACAACAGTTAACTGATTGAGCAGCAATCCTGCAGAAAGCCAACTTAGGACCATGTTCCAGGGTTTTGTAGAATACAGACATCTCCACCAGGTTTAAAGCACTTTCTTTTATACTTGGTTAAATTCTGGCTACAGCTACACCAAAGACCACAGCATTTCATGGATCACTGAAATATGATAGCAAGAGATAACTGCAAATTAAAGGACCATTTCTTTTATTTCTCATCTCTGTGCACTTGGCAACTGAGGGTGAAAACACACCCTTGAAAATGGTAAGTCATACGATCATGAACCTGCTAAGAGCCCTGATAAAAAGCTTAATAATGTCAGAGATTGTTTGTCTTTAAAAAACCCACAACCACAGAAATCTGAGAAAGCACATAAATTGTTTAAACACTATGCCATAAAAATTGAGGGTTTTTTCAACTGAATTGCACGTGCCCCTTGATAGAGTGACTTGATAATTTGATAATTTGTTCAATTCAGCTTGATTACAAGTCTGATACTTTGACATTATCTACTTAGAAGGTACTGAACTAGTATTCAAATGATTGATATTAGAGCAGCAAATCACTTGACAGACGGACCCTGGCCAAAAACATAATTAAATCATTATATAGATAGGTATTGCTAGAAAAACAACCCTATGAGATATCATTAGTGGTCAAGAGAGATGTCAGTGCTGAGTCACCATTATCACAGATGGGCATTAATCAATGAGACACAGGAGCACCCTGCAACAGCTGCAGATTGCACCCATCCTTCATATACACAGAGCAACCACAGACAGTCAAACTGCTCCTGAGGAAGGAAGGAGGACTAAAATACAGAGACTAAATTAGCCACCAGACTGAAACAAAGCATGTGTTAAAAAATACATCCACTCAAAGGCAGATACTGACACTAAATGAGATCTGTAAGGAAAAAGCACAGGAGTAACAGACGCTGAAGAAATCCATTCCTCTTTCTCACTGTTCCACAGTCCAGCTGGAACAAGCCAAAAGCTTAACAGAAAAAACAAAACAAAACAAACAAACAAACAAAAAACCTAACTCAAAACCAAGTAACTTTATCTCAGGTTTTTATCATCTTTTATCTTCTGACATTATATTTCAAATCCTAAAATTTCTATTGAAAAGTATAGTTTTAACGAGCTAGTTATGTTATAGCTGAATTCTCTGCTATAAGACAAATTACAGTATAGTTTGATTTCTTTGACACTTATGCACACTCATGAAGGCAATTTTTTGGTCTTTTTACTTTTTTTTTTTCCTAAAGAAAATCCTTAAGAGAAGCAAAGCAGACCATTAAGGACAATCACAGATCTTTGTACGATGATAATCACATTAGACTTGATTCTTCTCCAGTTGTGAAAAATCAGGCATTTCCTTTGAGGGAAACTTAATAAACAAACTTAATAAACCACAAGGGAAACAAGAAAAAGGAGAAAAAATAAATAAAATAAATAAAATAAAACAAAACAAAGTGAGAGTTTGTAATCCAGGAAAGCAGGCTTCATTCCAGGGATCCTGTGGATGAGGGAGCCTTTCTACCACAGAATCATTCAAAAAAATATACACTGCATGGATGGGATGTGGTTAACTCTCAAGATTTTTTTTTTTTTAGCTGTTGATACACACACTTCCAACAGTTTAGACTTGCTCCTGGTCTGCAAGGCTCTTCAGGGAGGTTCTGAAGTGGCTGTGCCTGGAGGCTGCAGGATCCTGACCCAGGGCAACCATGAGCTCAGCACTGGCACATCTGGAATCTCTGCCACAGACAGGATGCCTTAGGAGATCCACCCAAAGAAAGTCCATATGAAAAAACAGAGAAAATGTGCACAAAATTCCAATAAATTTTCCATTTTGCACCACTGGGGAAAATAATGCCAGCCCTCCCTCAAGGTTATAGCATCTGTCCGATAGACTAGCAGAATTTATCTGTCTAGGATTTTATCAGATGTAGAGGAAGCCAGTCTAAAATTTGGAAGTGAGGACAGGAAGAGTGAGGCAGAAGCAAGGAAAACAGCATAGACCAAGAGCTCCACGCATTAAGATCCAAGGACAAACATCTTTAAATAAACATCCCTAATCATCTGCTCTTAAAAGTGCCCCTAACTACAAGGTTACACAGAAATAATATTACATTTTCCTAACTGGAAAAGTCATGCTCTTTTCAAGTCCATGTCAAGCCTACCTCCTTAACTAACCTGTCTAGGGTGTTTTTTACCATGTTCAGAAAATTTTGTAGTTTGTTGGGGTACATATTTTGTATTTCCTTTTCTCCTGTTCTTGCAGTCTTGCAAGATGTCTTTTTATTTACAGCCTGAATTTTCTCTTTCGTGTTCCAACTGTAAAAACCAAACCAGTCTGTTCTGCTATGCCACTGCTGTGCACCCCTCGTTATCACAAGCTCTAAAAGCTAAACAGGACACAAAGGATGCAGACAGGGGCCACCCCGATCATTCACTGGGTGAAAAGTGCTTTGCTGAGCAGGGACTGCAGCCTGGCTGTGAGGGATGAGCTCAGAGATGATAAATGCTGCTGTCCTTTACCGGGCCTGTCACAGATTAATTCCCTTGATCTGAGCTGATGGTTCCACAGGGTGCTAACAGGAGCTAAGTGCCACTGGCAATAGGAACTGATTGGTTCAGGAGATATCATTATCTCTGAAAAAATGCATTGATAAAAGAAAATCATTTCAGACCAAGAGATGATGGCAGCAACTGACATATCACTATAATTTTTTCCTCATTCATGTAATTCCCAATAATGTGCATATTTGAGCATGTGCCTCCTCACTTGACTTGGTTCACTTTCTTTAGAACATCTTTTTCTCTTGTAAGAGGATTTCTACTAAAGTTCACATATGATACCTTGTTCTACAATTGCACTCACTGGGCTCAGTTAAAGAAGCAATGGAAAGCCCAAGTCCTCTTGCAAAGACACAAATTTCTATATGAAACTCCCCAAAAATAGTAAGACTTTTGTAGTCCAAATTATTAAGCTCTGTGGCACACTAAGATCTTGAGTAACTTTGCGATCAGAGCATATTTTCGTGATTATCAAATAATTTTTCAATACACTATTGATACATTCTACTTTCATGGTATTTGTTCTTTCTGCTATTAATGTAAGATTAGTGCCTGACTACTTTATTTTTAGCATTCTCTGCCTCCATAATGGCCACTATTATAATCGAGTGTGATCTGTATCACAGTAATGTTTCTTAATTGCATTAAGGCCCAGTGGAACTCCCTATAAAACCACTCAAAATCCCCATTTTTCCAAAGCAATAGTTGCAAAAAAATGTAGCATGGTAGCATGTTAAATACTCCATCTTAGGAAAACACGGTTTAGCTTTGGTTAATTTTAGAAACACAGAAAACTTCAGTTTCAAACAACTGGAATTTGCATTGGGGTAAAAAAAATTCTAACCACATGGGATACAAGATCATCCTAATTAAAACTCTGTTCCTTTTCTTTTTGCCATCTATGCACAAATTCTGATGTAGCACAGGCTCTTTAGTCTTAAAGTTATGCAACTCAGTACTCCCTTTTTTTATAATAATGCAAATGATATTTGATTTTAACTCTAATATTGCTTTAAATTATTTTCATTAAGAAATCCAGAAAATAAAAACTTAGTACAGTAGATTAATTTTGGGAACATTTTTAGAATGCGTCTTCAATAGCTGTTAATAATTAACATGATCAATAAAGGGTTCTTAATTACCCAAGCACAATGGTTATCACAATTATTACAAGCCATGAACTTATTTCCCTATACGTAGGAACTAATGCACATAGTCTGGTCCTTCAGTGAAATGTTTCTGATCTTTTCCCTTAGAATTCTGGGAATAAGCTACATCTTTATTTACCCTGGAGAGCAGGTTACCAAATTACAAGCATATATTAGACAACAGCAAGAAGCAGTAACTTTTGCCTTCTTTTCTGTGGCATTTTGACAGTTCACCAACAATAATTTAAGGGAAAACAAATAATCTGTGAATTCAGGTTATTCTTTTTATGATCTCTTTCACATACACAATTCTGTGCAAGAATTTGCATTCCACAATAAATAGAAATTACACACTAACATTTTTAAAGTGGTAAATCTATTAATGAGTTGCAAATCCTATGTATCTGATGTGAGATAAAACAAACAAAAAAAACCACGCAACCAAAAAAATCAGAATCCAGGTGCTTAAACTCACCAAGAAGTTTAGGAATGGCATAATGCTTTTATAGAGCTCGTTTAAAATAATTAGGATGTAATAACAATGTAGGGCACATGCAGGCTCTCTGCAAATACAGCATAATGCCATGTTTTCCTAGTTTCAGTAATTTCCCTCATTTTCTTCCATTGTGTATGCTGGACATAATGCCTACAGTCTAAAAAACGACGAGAAAATTGTACCTTTAATCGTGTCCCATTGTTTCCCAGTCACTCCACATTGCATTTGTTTATCTAAGCCACTCTCACAGCACACTCACAGCACTCTCGCCTTTCTTCCCTCTCCTTTCTGCCTCATTAGAGGATATTTAACAATATCAACTATCAATTTCCTTGTCAGGTTTAAATTAGGATAGTTATTACCTGATCAATCAATTACTCGTTCATGTCAATAACTATTTCACCTCTCTGCTGCTTTCAAGACTTCAAACTCCCTTCCCTTCTGTCACACAGGGCAGATGTTATTCCACTGCTTCCCTTTACTGTGGCAATAGTTCAGAAATGTCTTGGCTTGGTTAAGCATCTGTTATTTGCAGCCATGAACTTAATTACCCATACTAGATGAATTTTATTTTGAGTTAGAAATATTTGTTTTTGAACGAGGGATGCAAACTGAGGTGTCACACCTGAACATGGCATCACCTGGACTCTCCCTACACAAGCCAAACATCTTTAAGAAAAATGGATCAGAACAGCAAGCATTGGTATACATTTATGTTCTTTGGTAGGTTTTGATAATAAAACATTTAAAAGATACATGTCTTGCTAACTTTAACAGATTGCTTTCTCAAGGACTTAACTTCAGGCTTGCATTGTACTGCTCCTACAATCTCACATTCAAAAGAACAGAAGATGCAACATCTCAATACATAAGGTCAAGGAAACTCCTCCAGATTAAATTTATTTTAAAAAAATATGTTCATGTACCAATCAGTACATAATATCATATTAATATAAAGCTCATATAGTAAGCAACCTCAAGTGAGATAATTTCCATTCCTATATATTTAGGTTCATCTCTTCAGCTGATCCATTTATATTCTGCTGGTTTAATTTTTCTTGTAATCTCCCTGCCTTAATTTGAAGGCTGTGTTTTGGTCTCTCTGCAATTATACTCATATTGTTGAAAATTGCATGGAGATAACTGGTCCTTTTTCCAGGTGATATATTAACTCCTAGATGAAGGCTTGCATATCACTCCATTCAAAAAAGCATTCATAATGCTGACTTCAATAATTTGCCAAAATACATGTTTGCACAAAGCTATTTTACTCAGATAAATTGTACACATTGCTTTTTGAAGCCTCCTTAGACACTTGCTTTTGTTGAACTTATCAATACAGCAATTCTCATTTAGAGCTTAATTTAAAATTATACTTCTTTTAATGTCAATGTTTCTTGCTATATTTTTTCCTCTGCAAAACTAATTAAATGAAAGTTTATTATGACTGTCTTTTCCAAATGATTCATCTTTCTAAGTTATGGATTAAGACGGCAGTTATCCTTCCCAAGAAATGAATCTTCCCAATGCTATCAAGAATCATTTGATTTTCACAAATGTTATACATTTTCCTCAACTTTTAAGCAAACATTTTTCATAAAGGATCTCAATATAAGAAGAAACAAACCAAATTGTCTCAAAATCCTAGTTCTAACATTCTGTTTTCAACACACTGTAAGGTTTATATTAAGAAAAAGATAATAAAATTTTACTCCAGTGTAGCCAGGGCCCCCATGACTGGCAGAGAAAGTTCCATTTTCAACCTACCTCCATTGTGATGTCTGTAATTCCTGGTTTTGGTAACTCTTTCCAAATCAAGGCTGACAATTAATGTTGAGAAGCAAGGGAAGTTGGGAATTAAGCAATGAGGCACTGCTCCCTGGGCCCCCATCCTACACAGTCACAGTCACACAGAAGGGAAATTAAAAACAGCCATTTGACAACAAAGGCATGAAAGTACAGTCCAGCATTTAAAAAAAAGAACAAACTCAAACCTGCAGGAACTGAAGCATGGCACACACATGACAGAAAGACAAATTCCAAAGGTGTGTGTTATCACTGTGCCAGTTTGATGAGACACCATTCCTGTATCCACAATGGATACTGGGAGCCTATTCAGAGAGTAAATCAAAGCACTAAACTTCATCACATCGAGGATCACTGGTCCCTGAAAAACTTTGTGACAAAAAACGTCACAGTCAAAGGAAGGAAGAAAATTTCAAGTGAACTCTAAAACTACAGTTTAAAGCACTTTCCATGTTATGCAATAATTTGCTCACTCCTGAGGAGCAAACACAGGCTTGTTCCACAAAAGGAGCTCGTCCGTGTCAACAGTTCATGGCTCAAGAAGCTGCAAAGCCCCCACAGTGAAAAGCTCAGATCAAAAGGCCTGGCTACCAGCTTTAGGGAAGAGGCTGTGTCACAAAGCACAGAGAAACTGCACTGAAAACTAAAACGGACAGAAATCACTCTGGCACATCAAACAATAAAAAATTCACTAAAACCCAACAGAAGTAAGTACAGAGTACCTCTGAATGCCAAAATCCTTGCAGGATCCTATGCAAGTCTTCGAGGACAGGTCTTCAGTAAGTTACCTGCAGAGTTTTATACAAGTCCATCTAAAAATCTTATTAATCTTATAGTAATATAAACAAATTCAGTAATTTACAAGTTTTTAATGGCAAATAAGATCCTGGCTCACTTGGCCACCAACATTTGTAAGTCAGCTTATCCTCCTGTTAGCGAGAGGTGACATGAAGAGGTTTGGTGTTGGTGGTGATGGACGGAGAGAGCAGGAGACACGAGGCAGGAGCCCAGGGCTAAACACCACCATGCACTCACTGCTTTTTGTGCTCTGCAGCAGCAATGCTCAGGGCCAGCAACTCTTAGCACTGCTCTTCTATCGTCGCGGTCCATGCATTGAAGAAAAGATTCTTGACGACAATTTCAGAAGGCTAATATGATTTATTAAAATGACTTCATAATTCTAGTATTTTTCTATATCTGCTCAGCAGAGAGCATTCCATGCTCCTGCTGCTGCTTCGTCCAGGGAATGTGTGCGAATAGTTTACAATATCAGAAAGATAAAGTAATTTCAGTTCTGTCTCCTCATAGGTAGGAGGAGGCCAACTAATTCTATGTTTTTGAAGAACAGACACAGATATTTTGTTTACAGAAAGCTTATACAGAGTAAAAGACAGCAAAAGGATGTTCTCCCATGGGAAAATGATCAGAAGGCTTACACACAGAGAAACTTATAATATGTTCATAGCAACACTCTTCATGCAGTTGTTATCAGTGATCAACAGGTGATATGGCTGGGTGTCACCCAGAAACAGGCTGGATCATTTCCTTTGAAGAACACGACCTAAGTGTAAGGAACTGCTGCAAGAGGGAATCAACTGAGACTCAAAGCCTTGGGACAGCATATTGACACAGAATGACATAGGACCAGAAAAAAAAAGAACAAAAATATTGCTTGCTATCACTTTGGCCAGCTGCTGTGAAACACTAACACAGTGTGTATAAAGCTGCTTTAATACTCATCATTTCAAGATTTTAGAAATGTACTTTAAAAATTTATGCAGGACATTTTATTCCTGGAGTGCGTCCATTTTTCTGTCTGTAATACCACCTTATGAATAAACCCAAATAAACAGGGACATCTCATTTCTCTTTGTGAAACAACTAGAATGCTTAAATACCATGTTAACCTGGAGAAAATTCCAGCATTTTCTATACACTTTGAACACTGGGATTGAAATAGCAGCCATTTTTGCCTTCCAATTATTAGGCTTCCTTAAAACTAATTAAACTCAAATATTGTTTATCTCTAATCAATTTCAATATAATGGGAAAGAATTTGATACTTTATTTCTTTATCCAAGGGCAAATATACAGCAGAGTCTGCAAGGGACTGCCTCAGAGACTGGATATGGAATTATCTACAGTTACACTGCAACCTCACCAAATTTTATCAGGTCCATACACATTTTCACTTAATTTTCCCCACTATTTATATTAATTTTTCATGAAGGCTCAACATAGTCATTTAAAGTGAGATTTTGCTAGAAAATTTAGTAAAAAGCAAGATGTGCAAACTACAAAAAACCCCACAAAACCCAAACATGATATATATTTTTAAAACCTCTGTGATGAAACAATGCATTGCTAATTTCTCAACAAAAGCTATTAATTCTGTGAGCATTGGAAGTGATGAAATTCAGTTGCTGATCAGATATAGAAGGTGTTTGTCTGTGTTTGATTGATTGACTTTGGTGCCCTCCCAGCTGCATTCACCAATGGACACTTTTCTAGAGCTGAGGCATTTTGGAATCTGTTCTCTCTTCTGAGAGGTCCCCATAATACAAGCATTTAAAATTCTCTGCCATCTTGCAGGGAATTAGTTATCTTTGAGCTCTCTTAGCCTTTCATCTAAGTCAGCAGACATGGTGAAAGTGTTCAAAATCTAGGTTGAAGAGATGCAGAAAATACCAATTCATAAACCTTGCTATCTCATACACAGAAACTAAAAATGCCTCAAGCCCAACTTTACAGTCCTAATCTCTGCCAGTACCCCTGTTTCCCAAACTCACATAAAACAATATTATTCAGGGTATTTTAACTGTGAAATATATTAGGGGGAAGTGTAATTGTAATTTAATCACTGGTGCACTAGCAAGCTAAAGCAAAAATAATGGATTGATGTTCAACAGCAACATTTAAAAAATAACAACTTCTTTTTTTAATTGGTATTTCATTAGTTGTGCTATATAAAATTATGTAATAAAATATTAAATGATACATAATGCAAAACCATAACTTAAAGCTCTATTATGTAGTTTCTTCTACAACTATTAATTTTCAGACAGCTCCCATAAAGATTTACTGCATTAAATCACACGAGGAAAGAGTGAGCAATCCTGATTTACACTAAAATAGAGGAAAATGCAACAGCTCTGACATTTACCCAAGCACCCAAGTTATCCTCAGGTACTTGGGCTCATCTCTCATTTCAGTGATTAAGTTGTTCAGACAAAACCAGCTCCTATATGTCACATATAGATTCGTCTGCTGCTTGCCCAGCGAGCTTTCTGTCAAACCCTTCTGATGTTCTGTGCTCATGTGGATTTTATAATGTGTTATCATTGTGCTAGCTCAGAAACGTGGAGCTGAAGGGACAGCAATAATAGTACCCTCCAAATTAATGTAAAAATATCTCAACAATTATTCCGTTATTATTTCATTCAGGCAGTCACACTCCATTCAAATGAAGTTACCTCCAGAAGCATCCTGGTTGGAAGGAGAAAGGAAGGAGGCAAACACTTCCTGGAACACTGCACAATGTCCAGGTAATACCAGTGGTCCAATTCACCCATTTCTATATAAACATGCATTGTATAGTTAGAGAGCTGCTAATTCAGGAAATAACATTTTAAAAGTAATTTCTACTTTGTTACACATGATAAAAATAAACACATTTCTATCTATGTTTCTTCCTGACACAACTGGGAAAATATTAGTACTCAAGGTGAAGGAGCCAGACCTGCAATGTCTTTTCCAATTGTAGCACTGTGTATTTTTGTTTCCATGAGATGCAAAAGCTTAGCAATAAATTTCTGTTTAGCCAAATACATTTATGTTTAACAGACCCCAAGTTTTCTTTAAATTTATAACCAACTCCAAACATATATGTGTACATATATTTACACACATATAGCTGTCCTATCTAATGTCTACCTTCAAATTAAATGTATTTTACCTATATGTAATAAAAAAAAGGTTGATATACAGTGTCTGACAAAAAAAAAAAAGACACAAGACACTATCTACAGATTCTGATAGACAGCAAATCAAAATAATTCAAGCAACCAAACGCACTTTGTGGAAGTGGCTTATTTCACTGTGTAGGCTAAACGTATTTTGAGGAAGGATTACATTTTGTTTGGCAATTTATTTTATTGACAAAGCATATTTCATCAGATATTGCTTCGCATTTTGTAGACAAATGCATGTTGTCAAATTTCCTATTTCCTTTGGTGGATGAAAAGCATTTTTCCACAGATTCTACACTTCTCTAGAGAGCACAATGAATTCCACACAACAGTAGGTTCTATGAAGGTGATTATATTACAAGTTTATTTAAAATAGTAATATTTTTAAGAGTATACCTGGAATACAGAATGGAAAATGGTCTTCACTGTTGACACGTGTATGATTAGGGTCTGTCACCATAATTAATAATCACTACAGTAAAATTAAAAAATTAAAGATCCTAATTTTGGCATTTAATTACCTAATTTTGGGTTCTGATTCTAATGTATGCAATATTTTATCTGATTCTAATGTATGCATAAATTTTACCCTCAACTTAGAGTAACTATGAAGTCTTAGAGTGGTTGTTGCCAAACATTTGAAGACAATTACTTTTCATTGCTTTCTTTCTGATATATTTTCTTTCATTCCAGGAGTACAGTTCCCACACTCTATACAATGTCATCAGACAAAGAGCTTGTTCTAACTTTGTGACAGAACCAACCTAAGGCAATTAATTCAGGTTGTTTGTTAAAATCAGGCTAAGAACAAACAAACTAACCAAAACAATCCTCTCCCAGCCCCTGACAAACCACACACAAACCACAGATGAAACAGGCCTGTCAAGAATATTGATTCAACAGATTACCTTCACTTATTTTTTATGCAGAAAAAAACCCTCAACAGATATTATGAATATTCAGTCCAGTTAAAGTGCATATTTAACTCCTATATTCCCACATATAATTCAAAATACTGACTTTACATGTCTCATTCTCATTAGCATTAAACTGAGTGGAATTCATTCTTTAATATCAAAGAAGTATTCCTCATGACAAGTCTGTCTTTAAAAATAACTTGTGGACAGACATCATGAAGAGCTGCAGAATTATCAGCTATTTTACCTTAAGGGGTGATTTACCAGGAAGGTTAAAAAGGCCCCCATTTGCTATGGGAGCATTTGAAGAGCTGTGTCCATGAAACTGTGTAGGCAATGAGAGCACTTTCTTTTTTAGCCAATGTTTTTTGGTTTGGTTTTTTTTTTGTCCACTTTAATGATGAAAGAATTAATCATTTTCTTCTAAATTCTCTCTTAGGCAAGTAAGCAAATCTATGGACAGTAACAGACAGCTTACACGTGAAACAAACAGAGAGGACAAAAGAAAATCTCCGATTTCCTCTAAAATACCCTGTACGAATGATCCACATTTATTCAAAAAGAGCACCAATATGTAAGCAATGATTTTCCAAAACCCAGGAAACACCAAGACAACAGGTGCCAAGGGAAATATTTGAAATGGCTGGATGGTCAGCTAAGGAGACACCAGGGAAGTGAAATTTGTGCTCTTATCACAAACCAACTTAGTCCTTTTCCACTTTGTAGTCACCAGCTTTCAGGCACTGCTACAGAACAGGGCACCTTGCACAGAGCCAGACTGATGACTTTTATTTCTCCAAGTGGCAAAGGGCTTCCTCACTGCCCTATCTGCAGCTAGCATGAAAGAATTTGCACCATCTCCTGCTCCCCAGAAAAGGCCCCCTACTCCAAGAATTCAGCTAGGAGAGAGTCAGCAGTAACCCAATGAACCAAAGGCTGGCCTGGAATGCATGACTAGAGAGTTCATATACCTGTCTGAATTTCACTTACAGAAGGTGACACTGGCAGCAAGATTTCATTTAGCTACTCTTAATTTATTGTGCCAACATTTGTTTCTGAGTAAACTCAACACTGAGTAGGAATAACACCTAACTTACTTTAGCAGCCAGTAGCAGGCAAGGACTGCCTACAGACAAGCAGACACCCATTGCAGGCTGCCTCCCTGCCTACACACCAAGGTTTTGTTCTTTCCTGAGCCTCTTTCCTGCAACAAAAATTCCTGTCATTTTTGGAACACTGTCCCTGGCCACAGCTGATGAAAGCCTTTCCTTCTTTCCTCCCACAAGATACCCATGTACATGTACATCCTCACCCATGTACAGAAGTTCCACTGGGGTGAAGAGAGAACAGTGCCCATGTTCCCTGAAACTCAGCCCTGCCCAAATCATGCTGCTTTGCTTCCTGCATCACTCTGAGCCCTGAGGAGCTGTGCTAACCAGCCCCACCTCCAGCACACAGCAGATACAAAGATTCTGCACTTACTGAGGAATCGGGGATGGTTTCATATTTGTATTTTTGATTACTCTGCACATCTAACTGGAATGCAGATGGTTCCACTACAGCTTTAGCAAAACCTGAGGGGCAGTATGGCCTGCTCCCTTGAACTCCCAGGGAAACAGCATTTGGGCAGCCTGCCTGTCTGTCTGATGTGCCGGCCAGGTAAGGGGATTACAGCCAGGGTTTGCTGCTCGCTGCTCCTCCCATCAGCTCTGCCATGGAGGAAGTTCTCAGTGTTCTTGGCCCTCAGACATGCTCCAGATGGTTCTTTGGTAAAGCTTTTCAAAACCATTTTTGCCACTGACATGTGGCAAAAGGAGTCCCAATCAGAATTATTATTTTCAGGGTTGGAGGGAGACAAAGAAAAAGGAAAGCATCAGGGAGAGTACAAATATGATTAAAGGTTGTGGCATACCACTAGTCTTCTTCACCTTTTCGTTCTCTGAATTTTGCTGGTTCTTGGAGCAAATTCATGTCAAAGGTTTTGTTTTCTTTCTCCTGCTGTGGATGTGCATGCTGTAGGAGAATGTGCTTGTAAAAAAGAGCAGCCAGTTTACTCCAGTTGAGATTAAGGCTTCCCAATTTCACCCATCTGAAGAACTGCTTTTTCCCCCTGAACACTGCTACTAAATCTCCATGAGATGAACTAAATAGATCAACACTATCAGGAATGAAGGTTCATTTTTTGAACTGGTTTTCAAGCATGTATGTGGGTCCATGCATATGCAGTTATCCTAAATGACAATCACTCAGGACTAGGGGAGCAGCAAAGTCCTTCTCTGCAAATTGCAGAGGTGACTCTGTTTCTCTTGGCTGACAGAGACCAGCCCATATCCTGATCCTGCAGTCCTAACTCATTTCTCTATAAATCTCATCCACATGTGCCAATTTCTTGTGAATTAGGAAGGCACTTGTGCCCATACAGATGAAGATCATGGATCAGTAAACCCTTTTAAAACCCAAGTAAAAGCCTAAAATTGTACAAGCAAAATCCAGAGAAAAATAGACAGTAATTTGAAAAAGAGCATCACTGTAAAACAAAGTCCACGTTTAAAATTAATTATACCATTTCACATTGTAAATTGACGTAAAAAATACATATTTGTAAGGCCATGCAAATTTAGCTGTCTTCAGGACAAACTCTTCACCGAGTTGCCTTTAAGTCATAAATTAATAAAACATTAGGTCCACATCGATACTATGTATCTCCTCAATAAACCAGAAATATTCAAGTTCACTCTTGTCTTTATCACACAACTACACTATAAGAGCAGATAGATTTTAGCTCACCTAACTAGCACAGGTTAACTAGATAGTTATATTTCAATTATAGAAAAAAAAAGCCAATTGTTGCATACCTTATTATCATCCTAAAACATCTTGGCAATAATTAATAGCTACCCAATTCATAGAAATTGCTTTCCTGATTTATGAAGCAGCTACTTTCTTTGAAAGTAATGACTAAGAGAAAAGAAACATCCGTTTCTGTTGTTAAGGAGATCGACAAAAAAAAAAAGAGATAAGACAAATATTTAGAATATTTTTTAAAAAGAAAAATTCCTTCCACTTGGGTTCAACCAAATGCTTTATTATCAGTGGCACAGCCAGCTATCACATAACAAAACACCAGTATGTTTCTCTTTCTGCATTGTGACTGCTCAACTGCCAGATATTCTGCATATTTATTCAGGGACAACACAGCACAACAAATGAAAATGCCTAGACACATTCACCAGCATCTCTGTGTCTTGAGAGCTGCAGATGCTCATCCTCAAAAGTGGATATCTGCATAATAAGCTGGATTTCTGCTAAAGTGAGGCAAACTTCAACTGTCCGTGAAATGTGCCACATGACAGTTATGACAAAGCTAATATTAAAAAATAAGAAGATGCAGTCTTGTAAAGTAAAAGAACAAAAAATCTCTCTACCAGTAGGCAGATTGTTTTAGTGCACATGTTCACAGGGCTGTAATTAACCTGGTGTTGTACAAGCACCGAGCAGATTGCCAGGGGGTATAAAAAGCTGGGTCAGTAAGGACCTGCATGAAGCAAAGCTGCTTCTGCTGCACATGCTCAAAAAGGTAAGGTTAGACCCATCTGCCAGTAAAATAGGTGGGCAGGTGCAAGGTAAAATCAAATAAAAATCCAGTTATATTGAGTTTATAATTCTAAATTAATTTGATGAAACTCACCCTTAGGTATATTTTGATTTTCTGTAGTAGATCACATAAGACAAGAGTAATCATGCTGTTTCCCCATTTCAGGTCCCTGTAAAGGTACCAACATTGTGAGACACACTTATGTAAATGCAAACTTGTAGAAGGCCCAGTGACACTGAGAGTAAATAATAGCTTGAAAACAATTAGCAAACCACAACCTTCCCTGCACACAGCTTCAAGATCAAAGGCAGAATAAGAGTGTAGACCAGAAAATATTTGTGTTATGGATCATCTTGGCTCACAGAACTCCTGGAATGCCACAGGGCTCTCCCAAGCCCTACTGCCACGTCCCTCTAGGGCATGTCAGCACCCTTGGAGGCCTCCCTGATGTGCAAAACTGAGTTACTCCTGCAAGGTGTCCTGCTCACCTGTCTCTCCCTTCCTGCAGTCAGCACCAGCCATCTCCAGGGTGACACCTGAGCTGTCCTTCAGGCCCACTGTCCCTGATCCATGTCCCAGCTTCAGCACCAAGCACATGCAGCTGTCAGTACTGATGGGGTGGTGCTTCCCCATACAACAAGGTCTGAGAACACTAAATACTTTGATTTTCACTGTGATGGCAATTTAGTTTTTATCTACTTCTTCTGTTTTCTTTCTGTCACACCTGATTTTTGGAGATCCTATCCAAGCAGATACAGGTTGCTCGCTAGAAGTTAACTTGTGGTTTAATTTCAGACTGATTCACAATCAGACTGTATTTTATTACTGTATTTTTTATTTGTACTTGCTGCTTCTAGAGACACAAACAATGCAGTAAAAAGCAAAGGAAAAACCTGAAAGAAAACATCTATTTACCAATATTCCCTTCTTATAAAGATTTTTTTTTCTTTTTCGTTAAATACACAAAAATAAGCTGTTCATGAAGGCAAAGGCATCAGCCTGATCTGGAATGAATAGAACTGAAATGCAGCTTTATCCACTCATTCTTCATATGTGTGCTCTATTCCACCAAAAACATTTATCAGACACCTACACAGTCACACCACCTCAAACTCCAGTCACGAAGTAATTACAGACAGAGGGTTTCTTCCAGGACAGATGCTGACTGAGAACCTTTCCCTTTCACAAGGAAATAGGATCTTTCACAAGGAAACTATTTCACTCTGAAATAGTTCAGCCCAGGATTCATCATCAAACAGGAAGGGCTACATCATTCTCAAACACACAGAACTTCTTTTGAAACCCCACCAAGTTTCCAGGAAGACTTTAGAATCAGTTGCACAAAAATCTACAATTGCCAGTGCTGAGTTTTCAGTACAGGAAGGAAGGGATAAAACCATAAATAAAGGGCAGATTACTGCACCACAGACAGGATTTTACATTTTCCTTCACGTCAGATACCCTTATTCAGTGCTTGTAGCAGGTTACACAGACTATTTCATAGAGAACAACCTGTCATGAGCTGTAACTGGTTTTTTTGGGCTCTCCAAGGACAGCCCCAGAATGCACAGAATGTCATTTCTGGAGTTTCTAGGCAAGATCTGTCCCCTTCAGTCTCTCTTTAAGAAGCATTCAGATAGTTATCCCAACATTTCCCTCAAGCTGCCCCTCTAGGCCAGCCTCAGTATCTACAGCATTTTCCCCCATCCTTTCACCCACAGCCTCATATTCCCATAGAAGGCAAAAGATGAGTTTTCTTTTTAAAACTATGACATATATTAAAACTTGCCCTTATTTAAAAAAAAAATCAAAGGTCAAAGCTCAAAGATTTTTCCCCGCAGAGCCTTTTTCACACAGAGGTTCATATTCCACTCAAGTTTATGAAAAATATATGAATTATACAATGCCCTTTTTTTACACAAAATCTCATATCCCACTGAAGTATTTGAAGAATACATGAATTATACAATGTCACAGCACAGAATGAGGATTATTGTTAATAAAATTTGTACCTGACTCCAAGAGAATTCTCATAAAATAGCAAATATTATCAGCATCTATTTATCAACTCTCAACTTTAGTAGTAGTTTAGCCAGTTTTTTTGACTGGCTACATAGTAGCCAGTCAAAAAAAACCCCAAACAAAACAAACAACAGGGCTTCAAACATCCAGTTATCTTTTCCAGTACATTTTTACTTGACCTTTAGTGATAATTTGGTATTTTTATATAGTTAGTTTTTCTCACTACATCCTTCTCAGTCTGAACACTCACATCTAGAGTCCACTAAAATATTTTAAGATACAGTAATTTATTTTTTTAATCATCCTAGACTTACTGTTCTGCTTGAATTATTCCCATCTTCCATGCGTCTGACAGAGGCCTGAATTTATCCAAAGTAATATTCTATTTCTCATCTGCTCATGCAGTACTTGAGAAATGGCAGTGCTTCATCTCCTCATATCAAATCCTGTGTCTTAAAGAATGCTGCCAAATAAATTTCTCTCCCAACAAATATGCTTGCAGTGCTAAGGCCAATGTGTGGGCATATGTCCTGATAAATTTAAAACCACTCCTAAAAGTGGTTAGCCCCATTAATAGTTAGCCCCATTAATACCTTACTGAACCTCACAACAAAGACAAAAATGTAAAAAAAAAAAAAAGGTACTTGGTGATATGGCATAATTTACAAAAGCATGGGCAACACCTTAATTCTACTTCTGTAATTATCACATTACAATGACCTATTTGAATTGTTCCTCCTCTTTCATCAGGCTTAATTATTGCTAGTAATTCCAGGACAGCATCCATTTTTCTGTATTTATTTAAAAATAAAATTAAAACAATTTTCTGATGCATTGTTTCTTATTTGGGATACACACTTCAGGTATGGGGTGAGGAATGGGAGGACAACACTGTAGCAATGCTGACTTACTGGTTAGTTTATAATTTAGAGTAATTTACTCTGAGTAAATTTGGTGCTTACAAAGGATGGTAATCTGCCTTTGCTGCCAAAAGAGATACTCAGGAGAAAAATCAATAGCAGGAGTTGCATTGGTTTTGTGGCTCCGTTTGTGAGTGCTAATTCTTAACTTATCAAGCTCTGATTGTGAGTTTGCTGCCTAAGAAATAAAAGATACAAATACGTAAGAACACATTATTTGTTAACTTTTGTTCCCTTTCAAAATCATTACAAACTAATAAACCCAACATGGTAGAGGCATCCAAGTCTGACAGTAAAAAGAGGGCTTCTTCAGCAATTTGCTCAAGCAGTTTTGACTATTCACACCAATGGGAGTTTACAGAAGGTTTTCAAACTGTACAGAATATGCTCTTTTTTTCAGAGTGGCAGCACTAAAAATGCCAAAAAATTTGCATCCTCCAGACCCAGAACTAAGAAGAGCACAGAAGTTGGCAGTGATGAAGAGGCTGTTTTCTTCCAGCTCCTCAGAAGACGTGAATTTCCTGTCAAGATGTATAAAGCTAAGAAACTGAGCTCTCCCTTGAGGCTAAGTCCAGAAGGGTTCTGTTCAAGAAGTTAAACTTCTTTTTCCTCTAAGGTAGTTACTTTCTAAAGTATCCACCATGATGGGATGTTAGCAACCTTTATTGAAAAGAAGCAAATTAAAAAAAGACAGAACCTAACAAATGTGCTGAAATATTGATGTCACAGCCATGGCCTCTGAGGAGCACAGAGGATGCTGGAGAAGGGCGCAATGCAGGGAAGTGAGTCTCAACACTTGTTGGGGAACTGACAGTGAGGTTTTGACAGATGCATAAAGAGCAAAAGGCAGAAACAGGCAGTGCTGAATGGCTGGGCAAACCATACCAAAGGGAATTAACTGGGAAGTTACCAGCACTTCCTCATCACACCGGGAAATCCACAGGAACACAAGTTTAGGAGTGAAATAAAGAACAGACAACACCAGCTCAAAAATGCAAAGTTGACAACAGAACCTACAGCAGGCTGAAAACAAGTGTTGTCACCAGCACCTGGGACAGAGCCCAGGACAAATTCCCAACCCCAAACCTGCAGCTAAGGAAAACTCCCACGGCATGTAAAGACAGACCATCTCCCAAAACCCAAAGCCCCGAAATGAAACCCCAAATCAGCTGCTGTACCACGCTGTGTGGGATCTCGTGGTGCTCGTGTTCTTCCCCTGTCCTGGGGCTCTGTGAGGACCCCTCTCTCAGCTGGAGGAACTGCTGGAGATCCTCTAAAGCAAATATTTCACTGCCAGGGATGGAAAGCTCTGCTCCTCACAAACACCACTGAGCTCCTTGTCCCAGCCTGTGCCTTGACTCAAATCAAACCCTGAGCAGGCTCCCCCAGACATATGATGGGGAGCAATAAGAAAAGCTTTTCTTCAGTACCTGAAAATCCTTCCTGGTCTCAATATTTTCCAGAGCAATGAAAATAAGTAATGCACAGGATCTAGCCACCATTTTGAAAGTTTAAGCAGGCATGTTCTCAACCTCAATTACTGCAGGGAATTATGTATTTGGTTTCACATTCAGCTTTGCTACTGACTTGCTGTCTGACCCTGGGAGATCACTTGGTGTTATTCTAAAAAAACAGACAGCAAAAACAAACAAACCAAGACTACAGCAGGGGATTTCGAGATTGAGCTATCAGGTGTTTTGAAATTTTCACCAAGGACCTACTTCTGCAACCTTTCCCTAACAAACTGCTGTTGAGATACAGAGCAAAAGTGAGAGCTTCTGGACCAGTATCTTTTATCACTTAATGCTTGTTCTCCTGGAATTTGGTGTAGGAAGTACTTGTCAATCTGTTCTTTAATTACTTAAAAATGGGCTATGAAGATCCCTTAAATACAGGAACATATACACAAAGCATATACAAATAACATACATAGACTAGATAGATATATTTATAATAGTCAAAACAGATTTCAGGAATCCCCTATTTCACATTTCTAACTATACAGAACTGGCAGAAAACTGTCATGAAATTTAGACTTGTAAAATAATAAAAATAAATTTTAAAACCACCACTATCCCACCAGATTTTCTTTCTCATTATAAAGGTTTCCTTATACTGAAATATCTCATTTTTCTCATTTTAATTTTCTTCCACTACATAAAATTTGAAAATTTAAAGGTCACACCCTTGGAGTAATTTACTTTATAAGTATGGAGCACAGATCTTAATGGCCTAAAAACTGCAAAAGTATAGTTCTGGAGTCAGAAATTAACCTTCCAGTAGAAAATATGTAATGACAACCAAATGACACATTGCAAAGAATGCAGAAGAATGTGTTGATTTTTTTCAGTGTGAATTAAGAATTCCCTCAGAATTTGGTGCTTGCCATATCTAAACCTCACTATTTTGCCATGCTTTTCAGGACAAGTGAAACAATTTAAAATGTTATATTAAACTCATTCCAAATGAGAGATTTATTTTACAAAAGGCACAACCTGGAAGTAACTTCCCATGAAATACTGGCACTGAATTAAATTACTCAACTAAGAATTCTCAGGTGTCTCACTGAAAATTATACTCAGTAAAATTAAAATCCGTAAGAGAAGACATTTTTTTGAACATAAGTTTGGTTTGGTTTTGGTTTTTATCTGATGAGAATCCATCAACCAAAGGTTATGTTCCCTTTACTCTTCAGCTACTCCTAAGCAGGACAGCCCATTTCCACTGCTGGACACACTGGGATAAGTGTGGTACTTTATATAATTACCTGAATTCCCAGAGCATGTGTACAACAGTAATTAAATTGTAGGGTGTCTTGTGAGCATTCTGACCAGCAGTCAGAGACACCACAAAAGAACAGATAATGGGAAGGTTTCTTCTCTTTGTCTTTTCTCTGCATGGCATATATTGTCTATGCCCAGATATAGAACTGTATGCAGCCAGTCATACAGACTAAATAGTTTTTGTCGTGCTCAGAATCTGAACAAAAGGCTCATTTGAGTGAAGAAAAAATTATTTTGATGCCAGAAGTAATAAATTCCTAACACTCTCATTTGATCCTGAATTTGTCAGGATGAGCAATGCCCACAAATGAACACACAGGTAGATAGGAAAAAGGCATATTTCTTTTAGTGGGGCCTTCTGAGGTAATTCAGTTGGGCTGGAAAAGACTGAAGTAGATTCTTTAAAGGAAAGTGCTGAGACAAATTGCTTTCTTCTACAAAAACACTTTCCTGCAGAGATCTTCCCAGGCACTTTTGAAGCATAGATGGAACCACTTTGGCCAACAATATAAACACATCTGTGAGCAAACAGCACACAAAAGTCAGGTTGTGAGTACTCACTGACCGGGAATTGGCAGTGCTCAGTCTGGCAGTCCTTAGGGGTCGTGTCTTCAGCTCATCAGGTGAGAGGGAATTCTTACTGTGGTGGGCAGTGAAAATCAAGATGGATCTGTCAGAAAGAAATAAGTATAACTTTCAGGAAAAAAAAAAACCCTGTAAAATCCTAACAATAAGCAAGGGCTTTAACAGTGTTTTGGTATTTCTCTATCACAGTTTTTAACCACCAAAAGGACCCCACAATCTAACCACAACAGATGTAAGAAACAAACCTTCTAGATTCCTCTTTCCATATGCCTCCTATTTTCCCTCCTCCCTGTCCCAAATGCAGACACTCAAGCACAAAGATTGCGTAGTAATTTAATTTTTACACTGCTAAACTAGTAAATAAGAGAGAACTACATCTTCCCTACTCAGTTCAAAAGAACAAAAAGACATGATGATCTTAAGCAGCATTTCACAAAACTTTAGCATCATGACACTTTTTCCTCTGGGCATTTTTATTACAAAAAAGTTTAAATTAAAATAGTCTTAGATGTCGCCACTTCACAGACCATTTGTTGCTTTCTCTGTCAATTTATTGTTTTCTTTCTCAGTATGCAATACCTTCTAATACTTGTTGATTCCCACATTTTCTTCAGAATTTCTATTATCCACAAAAGTATTTTTGGAAAAACAAGTATTACCTAATATGTCCATAGCCTCAGCAATTTCCACCTGGTCAATTAAATGATCCAGGCAGAGCCAAAACCATCTGTAAGATGATTTTGAAAGAAACATATGTTTTACCTTGCATTATGAAACTGAACAATAAGAAATAATGCTGAAGAAGTGATTGGTCATTTTGCCAAAGAAATTCAAATAGTTGATGGCAGCCCACTCAAAGAAATACAAAATCCTCACAAGCTGGAGGGGGAACAGACGTGTTAACCATCAATATTAGAGCCAAATGTTTCATCATAAGTATGTACAAAAACCTATAAAGACAAGCTAATGCTCTTCACTGTTATGCATGAAACTTTTAAGCTACTTTCTTTTAACGTTGAGAGCATTTAACACTGCTTTACCCATGTCTTTCACTGAATTTAAATTAATGGTACTTATTTTTGGTTAAAAAAGAAGCTTGATGTATTAGCACTGCTTAACTGCTGAGGTTTATCTCCCTGGAAATGAATAGGCATAATTGTATTTCAGGCCAACAGCTTTCCATAAAGCATTAATTTTTTAAATAAGACAAAGAATTGGATACACATTGTACATTAGTATCATGTAAAATCTTTATGGCCAGAATCCTGGCATAAGATTTTCTAAGAATATGAATCAAGGTGAAAAAAAACCCCAGTGCTTTTAATGAGCAAATGTGAACGCTGAAATAGAGATAACCTCACTAATTAGGGTTTGGGATGCAGTCTTTACTTTAATAATCTCCTTATTTTCACTATTATGCTTACTTTCTTTTGTGCAATCCTATCAGCCTATTCCTAAGCGCAAATTACACTTCTAATACCGACATCCTGCTTTGGTAATTCTGTGCCATTTACAGTATTTGCTTATAACTGTCAATTCTTTTATACCTTCACTGTTTGTGTATCACTATTTGAGGAGCTGCTGGACTTGGAACAGCAAGCTCCATAAGAACAGTGTTGGGTTACAGAGATACAGACACTGACAGGCTACCAAGAAAAAGAGTAAGTCATCTGTGAGAGCTAAAATCCACCTCATGAGAAAACATCTTTAAACCTCAGCAAAGCCCACCTCACCCAGGCTTTTCAAACCAATCACAGGGAGCTGCTGGCTGACAGAAGGACATGTGGCCACTTGGTGACTACAGCTGAGAAGTTTTTTGGCTTTGGAGCCCACGCCCAGGCCTCTGCTGGGGCACAGTCCCTGCTCACCTGGAGGGGACCGGTCCAGCCCAGCCCTGCCCAGGCACTGCCAGCCTGTCACCCCCCCTCGGCCACCGTGCCAGCCCTCACTGTGCTGCTGGAGTCACCTCTTCTCATGGACCAATGCGTAAGGAAGAGACAAGATCATGCAAAAATTACTTTAAAAATCAGGCTAAAGTAAGTACAGAGCTCTTCCAAGTCACAGGAGATGTAAAAGCATATGACACTGTAAAAAAGTGTAGCAGAGCTACAAGTCCAGTCCTCAATTTTTTCCTTTCTCCTCTTTACATGCGGAAGGTCTAAAGAAAGATGAAACTTCCTAGCTGTAACAGAATTAAAAAAGAAACAAACAAAACCCAAACAAGCCAAACAAAAAAAATCACAAATCCATGTAGTAATTCAATTAACAAAAATCAAAACAGGTTTCATGTTTCATTACAGAGTTGTCAATAAAGTACTTGTTACCAAGACTGACTAAAAATACAGTCTGACAAGTTCTAATATTTTTTTGCCTTGAAGTAGCTTTCTACAAGAGAGCAGGGGAGAAGAGTTTGTAAACATTGACTAGTATTTACAAACAAGCCAAACCAAGCAAGAAAAGAAGCAAAGCCAAAGGGAATGAAGTTGCTCCTTTCAGACATCTCTTAGAATAATACCGTATTCTTTAAAAATAATTTTGGCAGGTACTACATAACCAACATAAAAATGGAGTGCACTGTTTCTCAGCAGAGAAGTCACAGTGGCCACCCCACTGCAGCATTTCCATAATGCCTCTCCACATCAGTGCCAATGAGGCACACAGGAGCATTAAACACCGCAGGGCTGCCCGGCTGCAGCAATGCCACCCTCAGGTCCCTGCTGCCATCCACACCCCAGCAGTGCTGGGAACCACAGCAGCAGGGCTCGGGGCAGCACGATGAAGAGGGTTAAATAAATGGAAGGCAGAGTTGCAAATTACTTGGAGTGCCACGGGAAGAACTGATATAAAACCCATAAATTCAGTACGTGCTGTAAGATCTGGTCCTTCAGAGCAATCTGCCAGGACTGCTGAGATGCTATCTACGAGCAGTCAGACACTTAAAAACTTTGAGAGAGGATTTGGCACACTTGATGCTGTTGCATGTCTTGCCCTTGGTAATGATTAATTAATGAGTCGTGTTTCTTAGATGAAGGTTATAGATTACACACACAGTAATGATAGAAATGAAATATCACAGCTGCAAGCATCTAAAAGCCAGGGAACAGCAAAATCTACATAACACAGACAATTTGTCCTGGTTGCTACATACGTTGTGTTTTATTAGTAGTATTTTTAATTTTACTTTCTTTTTTGTCAATAGATCATTTAGCACAAGGTACCCAGAGCTTCACTAAATCAATTTCCTGCTCATTTTGACACTGTTGGCCCCAGGCCAGGCAGCCTCCCTGACTCACCCTGCTGCTGCTCAGCACCAACCCCTCCATGCTCACCGCTCCCCAGAGGACACTACTCCACTTTAATTGGCTGGGATCTTGGCACGAGGAGATGGAAGAAGTGTCTGTGAATACCACGTGCCCAATTTTCCTTGCATTTGGCATTACACAGCACTTTGCGTGCTGCGGGACAAGTCTGGGTGCCTTCAGCTGTAAGCTCAGAGTGATAAGCATTTTTACATACCCAGTAAATAAGGGACAAGTACACATTTACTGGCCATGCCAATGCAGAATTCCGGAACACAGCAGTTCCAGTTCCCCTCTCTCCTCAAGGCTGCAGCCACAGGAGCACAGCAGCACTCACCAGCTTTGTGTTCGGGCTGGAGAGGCAGCACTGCTCCCACCAGCAACTCGCCCCTTACCTCAGCAGCCAGCTGTGCAACACCTGGCTCCTCTGAGCCAGCACAGGAGCTGATGGGGTACTCAGTGAGCCTGACGGGGCACCTCACCAAACCATTCCTCTTTCTTTTGTCTCCTCCTGCCACAGTTTTAGCCTGTGTCAGTTCCCCACCCTGGGCTGGTGTATTGCCAGGCGAGGAGGCAGTGCCAGCACATGGGGCAGGAGTGGGAACACACACAGGAATGTCCTGATGGCACAGCTGTAGGGTAACACCACAGAAACCATCTGCATTACATTGTATCCCCCTCCTGAACAACCTGTCAGGGACTTCACCTCAGCAGGAAAAAAACCCAAACCAAATCCACAGCACTGATCTTACAAACACCACCCTATGCAGCTTCCCACGACTGGTTTGTTCTGAGACTGCACCTGATCAAAGCACAAAGACATCACCATGCAACCGCACCCAAAGGCCAGGACAAATTCAAATTAAAGATCTGTGTTTTAGCTATTAAGTCCTTGACTTTTCTCACTTCTCCACCTCCACACACCCCTCTATTTCTTTGGCAACTTGAGTAATTGCCTTGCAATGTAGCCAGTGTTTCAATAGAGACAGAGAGATGCTTGCAGAGAGATGAATTGCAAGAAAAACTGGTGTACAGTATTCAAAAACCAAATCTAGTATTTTCATGCCAACTCACCGTGTATGCACATTTTATATTCAAATGTATAGCGTTATCATCCTCCAGAAACTTATATAAACTAATGATTTATAAAATTCTGAACATTCCAACCAATCAGGAAATATCTAGAATTTCTATTCAGTTGATATTTAACACAGATGCCAATTACTTAAAGTGATATTGATCATAACATAGCATCCTTGACAAACAGGAGTAAAACTTTCAAAATATGTTTTTCCTCATCTTGACATCAGTACATATAATGGAAATTGGGTTTATGATCTGTAGGCCAAACTTGAAAGAAAAAAAAATTCTTCTTCCTATTAGCCAGCAAAAGATATGAGAGAGAGTGGTAGATTAGTAAATTGAAATTAACTGAAGTCTGGGTAATGAAAAATAATAATAATAAAGCTTTTAACAGCCATGAAATTATAAACATAAGGTTTTTTTCAATATATTACAGCTGTAGAACAAAAAGAAAAAGAAATTACGAAAAGGAAGACATATTTCTCAAGTATGTAAGTTTTGTACTTCATAACTGGCAAATTTCCAAATGTCTAGCTTAAAAACAGCATCATTTTTTCTAAAGAATATTAGTAATAGTTGAAGACAACACTTTATATTTTCAAGAGAAATTATGGATAAAGTCAGCAAGAATGGGAATGATAGCAACAAAAAAATAAAGATCATGGGAAACATCTAATAGCACTGCTTTCAAGAGGCAGAGAGCAAAAATCACAGCTGAATCACAGCAGAATAAAAAACCCCAATACACCACTGAAGTAACTTTGTAACATCTTCAGAGACACAGCAACCTTAATTCAAATAGAAAGAAAAAGCAGTAAAAAAGAAAAATATACCAGTCTGACATGTCTTCTGAAATACCTATCCCTAGGACCAGGAGGAAGAATGGAGGAGCTGAAGGGAAGCACCATGGTCATCCAATCATGAAGAAGACCATGATTTCACAAAGAAATTAAAGATGCTACAACGGACAAACAGTAAAAGGTGGTGTTTAACAAGCAGCAGCTGTAGAAAGAAGCCTTTACACCAACAAATCAAGACAGCTGACAGTAACAAAGCAAAATTGTGCTCAGTGAAAAACTGCATCATGCACCATCACTGCTGGGTGGTTCATCCATGGCCTATATCTAGTTACAAACCTGAGCTTTGGATAGATTACAGCCCCTGGATAACAAACTTCAAAGACTCTGTCCTGTTCAAGGGTATCAGGAGTTCCTAAAACAGCAAGAGGAAGAACCTGAAAGGAAAAGGCACAAAGAACTCTAGAGGAGAAATGACTAAACTAAATATTTTCCTATGTATTAAAACAAAATAAGTATATCTGAAAGGAAAGTTTATTATTATTTTTTTCAAGAACAGGTATAGTGTGTATTTAACACCTACAAATAATACCTCTTGTTTACTAACAAAACACAGGACTGAAAAAGCATCGTGTAAACAGGAAACATCCATCAATAATTTGGAGAGTAAAGAAGAGGCCAACAGTGAAGAATTCATTCATTTCTCAAGAAGAGAAAAAAGGTGTTGGAAGGAGGAAGGAAAATGTCTGAGTGAGATGCATGAAAGGCACCCTGGCATTGGGCAGGAGAGCAGCACAAACATCCTGGGCTGTGCCCACCACAGCTGGTGACCCAGTACAGCCCCAGGCTGTACAACCAAGGAGAAAACCACTCTCTCTTGATACTGAGTTTTGGGTTAGATTTTCTTTTTAAGTAGCTCAGCTAACCAAAACATTAATCAATGTCTCAGCAGAGTACAGACCACAGCATAAACCTCAGCAATTACTGAAAGGTGCAAAATCTTTGTATCCATGCACACATAAACATCACAACTCTCAGAGCCTCCACTGAGTCCAGGGGATTCAAAGAAATGATAGAAACAAACAGCCAAGTAGATGATAACCGGAAGAAATTAATCAGAAGCTCTACTTGTAAGCATGAAAATAAATATAACTGTATTCACCATTACTTTACACTGAGAGTTTCCAATTAAGAAGGATAAAATAAAACAGAGAAAACAATAAAACTTACAGTGAAAATGCCAGAGTATCATGAACTTCCAGAACTACTGCAAAGCCTCAAAGATGGGCATCATGGAAACCAGAACCAAACAGCAAGAGACAGTCACTTGGGGTGAAAATGGAAACATCAGGAGAGGAGGAGAGGGAACAGACAAGGTGGGTGGTCTCATTAGGCCAAACAGCTCACCAGAGGATGACAGGAACTGGGGCTAGCAGAAAGTGAAGGGAGGACCAGCAGGGCAGGGAGAAGAGCTGTCCCTATCAGTCCTTCAGTGCGGCTGGGAGCAGCAGCTGCGCAACACCTGAGATGGACCTGCAGCCTTGAATCTTAAAACACCCTGCAAGTCAAGTCCTGCTCCTCCTTTCCTCACACTGCACCAGCCACTGAGGTGGAAGCACCTGAGGCAGCTTCAAGCATTGGGAAGCATTCTTCAGGAGGGATAAAGGAAACTCTGCACCCAATCACAGCACCAGCACCAGACACCACTGAAGTACAAGTGTAATTGGGGCTGGATATAAGTAAAGCTTAACATTCCACTAAATTAAGAACTATTCCAACAGTATTTTATGAAAAATCAATAGTAATTGCAATTCCAACCACTGTCTGTGGATAAGCATTATTATTTACAGGCTTACTGAGATAAGCAGTATATTGTCTCTTTAAAAGGGATGAATAAAGTTACATCAGGAGAGTCTCTCTCTCATTCAGAGACATAACAGCGTGTATGTATAAATACACATTCCTGTCTATATATGAAGGGCAGCTAAACTGAGTTGCTGCTGACATGTGCATGTGAAAGCATGGGTAAGAGGCTTCTGGCTTTATGCAATCTCACACAGGAATGTATTCTTTAAACTGTCCAGACCAGCACAACAGCACCACGGTGCTTCAGCCCTTTATGCTAATGGTCCCAGTCCCGGTGTGCTTTGATTAGATCGGGAGAGAAGCAGCAGTACATCAGCCAGCACCCTCCCTGCCCTGCCCCGTGCTTGCAGGAAGGATTCTGCCCCATGGCAGCACTGCCTCCTCCCACCCGGGAGAGCACTGAGAACAGCAAAATTCACTTCCCCCTCACCACATCCCACCGCTCAGAGGAAAGGACACTACAGAGAGAGCCACAAGGCACGTTATCTGACCTTCCTGACTCTTTTCATACAAGAGCCAGGAGACATAAACAGAACTAGTGGTAGTCTGGTTCAAAATTCTTTTTTTTTTTCTATTTTTCTCCCCTCCTTGAAAGAGACAGTCTTTACACAGCAAATGCACATTTGTTAGGGAATGCTGGGGAGGCCACAGGTTTACAAGGATTTAAGCAATGGCAAGAAAGCTCCTCGGAGAGCCCCACTGAGGCTTCCCAAGCAGCCGAGGCCACATCCAGCTCTGACAGTCCCCAGACCAAAAGGGCTGCAAGCCTGGGAAAGCCTAAGTGGCATTTCAATTATGACTGCCTCTTGTCCTGTCCCCAGGCATCCACTTAGGGCCATCGATCTGAGCCAGGGCAGCCCAGCTCGTATTTCTAGTCCCTTCTGGCATTTCTCTAACTCTAGACAGAGACAGACAGGGATGATTTGGCTGATAACTAACACCTCATTTTGATAATGCCTTCTGCACTGGTGAAGGAAGACAAGAAGTTATATTTTCACCTTTCCCCAAGCTGTTAATCCAACCCAGAATATTGTCAGTACATCAAGCACTATGTATTACCTGACTTATTTAGACCCACAAGACAGTGTGATTCAAAGACACAGAATCAAGCACTGAAAAAGAGGCATGATGAGATGTCGATCCCCTTCAGTAAACAGCAAATTTAAAAAGGAAACAAAACCAAAAAACAAGCATACCAAAAAAAAAAAAAAACCCAAAAAAAAAAAATAAAACCACCAGTAAAAAGCCCTGCAAAGTTCACAGTTGCTGTTTGCCCCTTTCACGTTTTTAGTAGATCCCCTTTCTTCAACTACAGACTGCAGACACTCTGTTTTAGAAAGTGTCACAAACACTACACATTTTCAACAGCTGTTTCACCTGTGAATGTATGCTGTGCTCATCCAGGATTAGTCACCCATTAACAGACACAGCTACAAGAGCAGCACAGCCCCTTGCTGCTGGTACATTGCTGCTAATGACCAAAAACTGCACTTTGCACTCCCCTATATTGTTAGGAAGTGGGGAAAACTAGAAGGAATTTTTCATTCCTCTATATTTATCCATATTTGAAATATCTAAATATGGTCTGAATTTACACACTGCCTTTATTTCCCCTCCTGTAACTTGTGTTCTAACATAACTACTGTAATGAAGTTTTCCCATCTTTTAAGTGTAGCTCTAATAAAACAGTGGCATAAGAACACACGGTTGGTTAATTTGTGACACAAAATAAAAGGCCAACTGTGTGGCAAGCCAGAGCTGTCATTTGAAATTAGGGCATATGACAACCCTAATGTGATCTGAAATTCAGATTTCTATTAGGCCTCATTAAACAGTTTAGAGAAATTCTTACTTATTTTCATTGGGGCTTTTTTATCTAATTACTTTTACAGAATGATGTACATAAATACATAAAGCCTTTTGAAATCATAAAATATTTTAGTATTAAGTTTTTTCCAAGTCCTATCACCTCTCAGCTATGCAAGAGAAAAGGCAAGAGCCTTCACAGTTAATTAAAAATTAAAACCCCTCAAAATTATGATAAAAAAACTGGTCTATGCATTGGATATTCCTTCCAAAATGATCCCAAAGTAAGCAGTGCCCAATATTCAGAGAATTAAGCAGCACTTTGCCAGTTGTCTTTTAGATAAGGGTTATTTATCATAAGACTAAAGTCAACATACTTTTATAAATTGTAGTTTAAAGATAGATTTACTTTGTCTATGTAGGTTCTGTTTATTGTTGTCCTCATCTCTTACAATACCTGTCAACTACTCAGTTTAGGGCCTTGATACAACACAGCAAAAAAACATGCCATGTGTAAATGCTTATGGCTTATCAATAGTCCCTTAGTTACAGAAATAATTATATTTATTCATTAATCCCTGAAGAGCCACATGCCCCTTCTTTGCCAGCATCCTGACTGACTACTGACTGTAGTTTATTTGTCTGCAAAACATTTATTTTCAGTATGTTTATACAGTAACTGCTGCAATCTAAAAATCTTTTTCATTTAAAAAAATATTTCTCAAGATACTTTTGTTTCGTTGTTTTGTTTGTTTTGGGGCTTTTTTGGCTGGTAAGTTTCTTGGTTTGTTTTTTTTTCTTTAATAAGCCTTTGGGAAAGTAACACAAAGAGAAAATTTGATATCCACCAGGAGATTTGGTGTAATTCTTCTGCTTCCAGCCATCTCTATCACTCTGCACTGAGCAAACAGGACAATTTTAAAACCTGCAGGTGTTTTCATTAAACACATATTGATAAAATATACTGTGCATGTTTTCATTTTTGCAAAACAGAAAAGACTCAATGCACTAATCGAGCTTAAAGGCCTCACTTAAGAGTATTGGTATTTGAATACTGAACACTGGATAGCACCAAAGTGAGCATAAATACACTCAGATAGGATTTTCAAGTATTAAAAGCTAAGACAGTGAATCTATACATAGCCACTGAATAAAGCAGAGCTTAAAAGGACACCGATTGCTCCTGGCTTTGCTAACTTAATAATAGGCAAGAAGTTCGAATGGTTTCCCCTTTCAATGAAAAATCTTAAATGCCCATACATACAAGGGCAGCTCAACTTCTAGGTAATAAACCCTAGAAAATGTAATTAGCACCTAAATTTCAATATACGGAATTTCAAGTGGCCTTTTGAAAAGTACTTGGTTTAGAAAAGAACACCATGAGTTGCACCTAGGTTCAGAAGTCCAAACAAATATGGCTATCAAAAAAAAAAAAAAAAACAGATAAAATACAAGACTTTATAGACAGAGTGGCTGACCATTTGTAACATGACAAAAAAATTTCCAACATGGTGCCTTATGTAGCTCCGGCTATCAAAATCTGCCAACAGAAGCACACAGAGCTGGAGGGAGGGTACACGTGCACAGAGCTGACTGACAGGACAAGGAGCAGTGGGCACAGACACACCACCCAAATGCACAGGTGTCCCAACACTGGACCTGGTCCCTCAGAGAGGCTGTGGTGATACTCCAAACCCAACTGGATGTGTCCTCAGCAACCTGCTCTGGTGGGCCCCGCTTGGGCAAGGAGCCAGACTAAAATTCTAGAGGGGATTCTGGAAGTACAAGGAACTGCCAGTACTCCAGAAGTTCCTTCCAGCTAAAATTTTCAGCATTCATCTTCCACTTTTCTTTTTGGTACGCCTAAAGGCAATCATTTCACACTGTCCTCTAGTGCAAGAGCTGCAAAATATTAAGTTTGCATACATGCCCTTAAAAACAATAAGGGGCTAGACTGTCCCTTCCTGATCTGTGCTTACTTTCTATCCAGTTAACAACATCGCTGGTAACCACTGCACTTGATTTGCAAAACAAGAGAGAAAGACAGAAAAAGAGCAGCAGGTTAACAAAAACAAAATTAGTCTCACAAAGACCAATCACCAGAACAAGGAGTAGAGAATAAAGACTCTTTTAATATCTACTGGTCCATTTCTATGAAATTTAACAGAGGGCAATCACCTTGAAGATATTAAATTCCCCTGAGTGCTGGGAAAATCTGTCAGGTATAAAACAAGAGACTTGAATTATCCTCCCCTCTGAGATACGAGGCTAAAACTTGGCCACCTGAGCAGCTCCCACCCAGCACCCCAGGCACCCAGGGCCAGGCAGAAGTGCTGCTGCTGGTGACAGGGCAGGAGGAACCTGAGGAAGGTTTACAGGACAGAGGGAAACAGGAACTGGTGCTACTGCAGGGCAAAAAGGACAAAGGGAAGATCCCATGAAATATGAGCAAAGATAAACCAGTAAAGCCTTCTGGTGGGAAGCTTGCTGAGTGGATAGGGGATAAAGGACAGAAACCTGTAGGCAGTGAAGCTTCATTAGTTCCACTAATCACAGAACAATTTGTTTTTAGGAAAGTATTTTGGTTTGTTTGTTGTTTGCCTTACAAGAATGAACAGGTGTCTTAATATACTCTGCATGTGGAGTAACAGAGGAACAGCCAACACCAAGAGTGCCCTGTTCAGGCTCAATTTATAAATGGAAAAGCGATTCTGCATTCAACAGGAAGGATAAAAATGGTATCCTGCTGTTCACAGTGGGAGACAGAATTTAAATATCCTGTAATATAATTTGGTACATCACCACATGTCAGGCTTGACTATCCTCATTTACACCAGTAAGCTCTTACACAAGAACAAATCTTTTCAATCCAAGGCAGTAACTTCTGATTTACACTGGGACAAATGAAAGAGCGTGAGGTGCTTCTTATTATAATAAAATTTGTCATCTCCTGTTAAATAAATTAATGGCAGACATAATCATCTGTTAGTATTGTATTACAAGATAACAATATCGGCACCGGATTGGAAGGGAAAATAGATTGTGATTTGTTGTTAAGTAACTTACACTGTCATCCACAAAAATCAGTTAGTAGGTTGTAGTGTTCTCCAATTTCAGTTGCTTTTTAATTAAAAGAATAAATCAAATCACAACTAAAAAGAAATTAGAAGCCTTACATTAGGGGGGAGGAAAATTCAAGGATGGTTTTAACATCCACCATTATTCAGTTTCAGATGATACAAGGTCACAACAAAGGTGTCATTTCTTTCAGTAAAGTCACACCTCAAACTAAATGGGGAACATTTTTTCTCCTCTAGTTCCCAAATTCTTCCACTGTACAACAGTGTACGCCACAGAGAGCCTGTAGAAGACAGTGCCAACACAGCACCAATCACGACAGAAATACCCCTTCCCTAAATGGCTCTCATTAACATTTAAAATGGAAAAGGAAAACCCCGTTTTTAACCGGGCAGGTTTTGGGCGGCGGCTCCGAGCACATTGCCATGGCCAGGCGGAGGTGCCCTCTGCTGGCCCCGCTCGCCCGGACACGCGGGCTGTGCTCGCACACCCTGAAATGGCCAATTTATCACAGGCCGGCACTCAGACTCCTCCAAACACACAGCATTTAATCGCTGAAAGCTGTTCTCCCTTTTACCTCTACAGAATCCGCATAAGGGAAAGTTACAAAGGGGGTTTAAACTCTGCAGCAAGAGCCGAAGGCCTGTTGGCTTGGCTCAGATGCTCTCATTCTGTGGCTGGGGGAGGCAGATGAATGAACAAGAGAATGACCAAACAGGTGGACTGAAGCTGAAGAACATCAAGAGAGCAGGTAGCTACAGTGATAAAGAAGAAGATTAAATGTATAGGAACAGACTGCAGAGGAGATTCAGCAAGGAGATTCAAGAAGAGAGAGCACACCAAAATCTATCCATGAAATAAGTAAGCCATTTTCACTTTGGCTAAATTAGGTTTCAGCCCTGAACTTAATGATGAAGCAGTCAGATTTCTCCACACCATTTTTCTATGGTCAGGAGGTGGGTAGGTGATATTTTACTTTTTCCTTCTGAACGTTGTCTAAATCACACATGGCTATATACTCAAGCTGCTTCCTTTGATTCCCTTAAGCTTTGCAGCAATCCAGTTCTTCAGAAGCTCAGCAGGGGTAACAGAAGACTGGTCTACCTTTGAGGAAGGAGGACAGCTTCAGCCAAAGAATATTAGTTATGTGAAGCAGCAATAAACTCCTCAGAGATACCTGCCTGGACCTGAGAAAGAGCAAATTGCTGCTCCATCTTTTCCTATTCTTACTTTGCCATTTAGATCCATCAAGAAAAAAACAACACAGAGAATTTTTTTTTCTTTCCATTAAAGGTTACAAGCCAAAAATGGGGAGGAGGTTTGGGGTTGGGTGCCTCTCTAATAGAGATGAGCAACAGGACTGAGGCAGAAAGAAGGATCAGTAATAAAAACCACAATTAAAACTTAAAATTGATCTCAGGCTGCTTCTATAAATCTTTCATTATTCCTACCATTAGCATTAGTTAGACTTCTATAATATAAAACAAATACCATCCTCGAAAGGGAAGGTAGAGAAATCAGCTTTCATGCTTGCTAACTGAAAGACCTGATAAAGGATACAAAGCATTAAGATGCATCCAGATCATTAAGTCTTTGTCTTCAAAGAATTTTCATCATTAGCCAGTTACTTTTCACAGAAATTTTGGACGCATGCTAAAAAACATTTTATTCTGTCCACATTAACATAAACTCCAAGCACTGGAAAAAACTAACTTCCTGTGTTTTGCTAAATCTAAAGCAGTTTGAGGATTTTTAGGATCAATCTTCTGTTATCAATTAATGGGGGAGGAACAATCAGGCTTAACAGATTTAGCCAAAATACAGTCACTGGCATTCAACCACATGCCAATAGTTGCAAGTTTTTTGGAATAGAAATTTATTTCACCATCTGATGCAACTGTACAATAAATCCAGTTTTTAAAAGTGCAGTCCATTTCATAGACATAAAGACAAAGGCAAGCTTATATCTACATGGCTAAATGACCTTGAAATAATTAAAAGATTAATTCATTTTTCTGCTCAATTTAGGCATGCTCATAACAAAAATACTCAAATGAGTTCTGCTTTTCTAGCAATAGGTGGCACTGTCAAATATCACTTGTACAAGCATCTCTTGTGCACCATATCATTCAATAGTCAAGTGGAACATCTGCAGGGAAATGTGGCTAAAGTTATTTTCCTTTCTGCTTCCTCTAAACAGGACATGGATTACATCTTGCAGTTGTTTCATTCCCTGTTTTAAACTGCTCAAAAACATTTTTATGACAGTTAAAAACTCGAGAGAAATATGCTGTTAATGTTTTGAAGAGTATGCCGCTTTAGACAAGTGGCAAGCAAACAAACATGCCACATGCTCCAGCAATCTGTACAATAATACTAATATTTACAAAAAATATACCAAAATGGAGTTTTAAATAGGGATTACCTCAGCACTTTCATCTCACTTTTTGTGACTTGTTAAAATCCTTCAGTTTCCATATTTCCCCAGATTCATAGATAATATTCATGGTTGGCAAATGGCACATCTCTTAGCTTGCAAAACAAGCAGCTGGCTACTTTGTCCCTTCAGCTTATTCACTAGTGGTACACTGGCTCTGCAGCCCTGATTTGTCAGAGATGCTTAACTGCTACACAGAGCCAGAATCCTGAGCTCACTGTTTACGAGGCTGATCATGTACATAATATTGTTTTTGAGATTTGCCACTTCTCCAGTGTAATTTTTGAAGTCCCAACTCCAATATAATATGCTCCTCACCTAAGCTGTTTACATAAGGGATATGCTTCATAGGAAAGAAAAGTATATCAGACTAAGTCTCTTTAGGATTTTAATTTCTTTTGTTTCAAAGTAAAATGTGCTGGAATCCCAGAAACAACAACCGGTTGTCTCAAAGCAAAGAAGGAATTAAACATCAAAGCTGTTTGCTTAAGTCTTTTGGTTATTATGGCAAAAGCATTAAATCAGTCTTAAAAGCATGACATGCCATTAGGCAACCTTCTACTCTTTCTGCACAGCAGAGCCACATCCCTGCTATTTCACAGCACTTTCTGATGTGGAGCACACCCAGACTCCACTGGCAGTGCACTGACAGGACGTGTTTCACCCTGCACTGTTCCTTGTCCCCTGTCCTCAGTCATTCATCACCTCAGCTGCTGTCCCTGCACCATGATGACACCCTGAGCCTCCACCTAGGACTAACCTGCTTTGCTGCAGCTGAAACACACAGAACATGTCTTCTGCTTTGGAGCAGCAGCCAGATATCTGCTAAACTTCTTTCCTTCCCCAACTGGTTGAAGGCAGAAAGTAAATATGTTTTTAAGCAAGGGGCAAGCAGCCCAAAAGGAATAGCACACCTCCCTTGCTGTACCAAACTCACTGTGATCTCTCTTAGAAACAGACTCCAAGTTCTGCTGTACTGAAACATTCCTTCTACCAAGAAATCCCCCAAATATAAACAGTTATAGTGAAATATTCACAGTAATAGTGAAACATATCTGAAATTGCTAGAAAGTTTTTTCTCACCTTTTAAAAAGATCTCTGCTCTAGGACTTGGTGCTGCTATAAGGGCTTCTCTTCTAAAACTCCAAAATGGATTATTTTAACAACAGAATGATTTACAGCTGAGGTAGCCAAAAGCCAGCAATCAGCTGAGAACTACAGCAGATGTTTCCCCAGCTGAAGTCACTCAGTCTAATTCTCTTGCCCAGTGACAAGAAACAGGACATCTAGGACTCAGGAACTGTCATTTTAGGTTCTCAGTGAAAAGGAATTAGTGCTAGGAAAGTTATCAGGCATGAAGCTGTCACATGTTTAAATAAGATGATAGCTTTGAATTAAAATGTACCCCAAAAATGGCAGCAGATTTTGTTTTAAAAGCTTCATTAGAAAAAGTATGAACTGAAGAAACAGTTCTGTCAAGTTTAGTTGAACAAAGCAAAGCAAACAGGCAAGACATCTCACTACCCGGGCAACAGAGTAGCAGCAGTAAAAAACTCAAAACTCCAGTATAGTATCTTGATGCAGTGGGCAGAAATTGTTGGTTGCAATTAAGATAAAATTACTAGCTGATATTAATTACATCAATTTTTGTTTCATTGAGTTCTCAGTTACACTGCCTCTGTCATCATTAAATCCTACTATGACATCTCCCATCAGCATTCCAGCTTGTATTTCCACATTACTGACCCGTGTAAATTTAATCTGTGTATTGTAGCATATTCTAAGCCATTTTGTTTGCTCTGGACCCAGACATGCCTGCAGACAGCCTTGTTTTTAGTGCCTCAAGTAAACCCAGCTTATTGTAGGTGTATAAACACAGGAAATACATATCAGTATCCAGCCTGCAAGTCCCTAAAGGCCTGAGCTGGGTGGGACTGAGCTCCAGCCAGAGCAGCTGTGCCACAGCAGCCTGACTGTGACCCATAAAGAGCTGAGCTGGCCTTGGTGTGCACAAATGGAGCAGTGACACCCCTGTGGCCCCACTCCCTCCCAGACACAGCCTCCAGCGCGGGCATTTCAAACTGAGCATCCTCCCAGCCAGCCTGGGCCAACAGAGCTCAGCCTGCTGGACTCGTGCTCCTCATTACTGACTGCTTTTCACTGTGATTGGAGAGATTTCCTAGTACTTGTGCATCAACAAATGCTTGTTTGACTTTTCCTGGAGTCTCAGTCTCTCAGAAATGTCCCATCACAGTGACACTCCCCTCCAACAGCCACCACACTTCTGCCCCACAGACTCGGGAAGGAAGTTGCTGTGACTCAGAGAAATGATGCCTCAGAGTAGTGTCCTCTTCTTAGAAAGAACATGGTAAGCTGAGATTGAAAAAGCAGATTTCTGCTTTGTGAGAGGAACTGTTACAGAGAAACCAACAGGTGTGCTCTGCAGTAATTTTCAAACTGTCACCGTGATTTATATATAAGATGAGCACATACAGCACTACTTGCCCTGAATGATTATATTTGTTTAGGTGTAAATCATCAAGGTTTAGATGCTAAGGGCAGCAAATGTTGCATTGATCATTGCTGCAGAGCCAGCTAATCCAGATATCTCCTCAAAACCCCATAATCTAAAAAGACATACATTATCTTCATTGAGCAATTAAAATGAAATTTTATTTATGAAAGTTTGGGTTATTCTAATCTGCTTTAAAAAACAAGGGTAGACTGCATAAGCATTAGTCTTTTAGAGGACTTTTGAAAATAAGCTACTAGTAAATCTTCCCTGCATGTGGAACAGTATTAAATTTCAGCTCTGCCTCTAGCATAATTAAGTACCCACCAACAGCATAATACCTTCATTAAATTAAGGTGTTTGGAGTGAAATGTAAATTTGTCTTCAGATATGAGGCTGATATTTCAACCCCTCCACAGCCTGAATATCATTATGGAGGACAGAGGGGGGGAAGCACAGAATAAGCAGAGTTACTGAGCACTCCTCTTCTCTGGGTACTGCATAACCAGTAAATAGAGCCATTAAATGCCCATGTCTGTGCTACCTCCCACCAAGGGAGAAATGGAAAAAAAAAAAACCGACAAAAAAGCTAAGGATATTTTTAACTGCTGCCTTACTAGAAACAATTACTGCTTTTCTAAATCTTATGACATTCAGGTGAAAGTTGTTTTTTTTTCCATCAGCAACAGCCCTCTTCATGGAAAAAACAAACAAACAAACAAAAAAACCAAAGTAAAAAAAAGCTCTTTCCAAAATAAAAAAGCAACACAAAGACTCAATTATGCACCCACTCAGAATCTATAGCACTTGGGTCACTGTTTGCAAGAGCTTGGACTGGCTGCTGAGAGAGTGAACAGCAGCCCTGACTGCACTTGGCCAGCAGGAACCATTCCTGCCCTCTCCTGATTCCAGCCCAGGGGCTCTGTGAAGATGCTCGTCTCAGAGAGCCTCCCCTCTGCAGCCCCGCACAGCCCGGGCTGAGATCCCGCTGGCACTGAGCCCTGGGTGATCATGGCCAGCAGCGCCAGGGTCTGAGGCCACCACTGCATCCACCTCTGCACCAGCACCAGGTTGAGTCCTGAACCAAAATCCCCACCTTGCCACATGGAATACAAACTTGCTGACCTGAAAATCTTGTGCTCATGCTGCAGATCTGCTTGAATATCTGTAACTGCATGAGTGTGACATGAAGCTACAGGAAACTCAAAATGTACTGTCTGTAACTGACCAAAAAAATTCAGTTCATTTTTGGTAATGGTCAGTCAAAACTAACCTTAAAATTAACCTGGTTTTATCTTGATCTGTAGTTTAAATAAGTTAGTAAAGGTGACACTGATTCAAGTTTATGCAGAAATTTGCCCTACTCAGGTTACACTCCAAAACCCTTTCATAACAGGCAGAACCTAGAAAATATCTGATATTCAATTTCAGGTTTTTTTGGAAGGCCAAGTACAGAAAGGAGGCATCAACAATCACATTTTAAGCATATACTTGGGAGAAAAGAAAAGGGCAGAGCTATGTACAATGTAAATTCTTAATTTTTTCCATTTTCAAGCATTTTACCAATTACTGTATCTGTAGAAATACAAGAACCTGAAATGATGTGTCAATATTCCAGTTCTGCCAAAACGATAAGATTGAACAAAGCACTGCTGGAATACACATAATTCAGTATGTTCATACAACAAAAACAGTGTCCTTTTAAATATTTCTGTGTCTATGTATATTTCAGAGAAAGCACTTTCATAAAGGTAGCAAAAATATTAATGTTTGGGGATTTTGTAAGGGAAACAAACAAGACAAAACCTAAGAGTATCACTGAAGTAAAAATATTTGGAAATTGATCATGATTTCTTGAACACCGCACACTTTCATTGCTCAGAGTCTTCAGAATTGTAACTCAAGTATCAAATTCTCATTCAGTTTTAAAGTCCAGAAACTGACCTCATCAATTTTCCAGGCTATAAAGAAAAAATCATTAGAATTTACATTTAGAATTTTCTCCTACAGCATGGCTATGTGTCTGAATATACAGATATGGTGTAATAAAATACTTCCCTTCAAAAAGCCTAATATAAATGTTATTGTAAAACAATAACTGTCAGTTTAAGAATGTCAGGGTTCCATATATTAAAGGAGTTTAAAAAGCTAAGAATTATCTCTGAAACTACCTTATCACTTCAGTTACTTGGAGTGTAAGTTAGATCACAATTAAGTGTCTTCTGCTTTGTCTAGGTATCATATACTGTGTTTGAAGCCTCAAAAGATGATTTACAGCAATCAGAATTTTAGAATATAAATCTTCATCTACTGCAATCTAGGAAGTGTGTACATTAAAAACAAGCTTGTATTATTAAGTTGGAATAATAATTACTTTTCTGTATTTATCTCCCAATGTTACTACAGCCAAATGAGAAAAATAGCAAACATTCAAGCACTCATTGACAGACATTCTCTTTATAATGGGAACAACAATAAAAGCTATTAGATGGCACATAACTAAAGGGAAAAGCTTTTCCTAGGTCAGCTATATCAGTACTAGCTTGTAATAATCAAAACAGGAAGATTATTCCTTTAAAATCCTTTAATTCTTGATATCCACAGTTCTAATCCTCAAGTCATTGTTGAAGGCCACTTTAATGTTTGTGTTACACTGTTTAAATTTTGGTGTCAAGACTTTTTTTCTCAGTACTAAACCACTCATGCTTCACTTCTGTAATTTATGTCATTTTAGAAGCCCTTAATTTAATTAAAATCTTGTAAAACTAAAGAGGTTTGACTTAATTTTCTATATGCAAAGGAGGAGAAGCACATTACTTGGATATTTTGTTTGAACAGCTCATTTCAAAATTTATTATAGGTTGCTATCATACTGAGAAATAATAAAGATATATTTTTAATTACTTTTGCTCACAAGAACAGGCTAATACATATTCCATCAATATTATGATCCCCTTGGATGGAGAGAAGCTAAATGCTAACCCAAACAGATTTTAAAGCTATAATTACTTAGTAAACAAGGGATTCATACTAAATAATTATACATTGAGATCAAATTAAAGCAAAAGGAGTGTTGAAGATGCTCTGTGGTGTGTTTTTCTCTTTTGCTGCTGCAGTGTCACCGAGCGTGCCACCGTGTCCCGGAGTGTCACAGCGAGCAGGGCTCCGGGCAGTGCCGAGCAAGGGGACATAAAGGCACAGTGCCACCACACACACCCCGTGCCCAGCAGCAAAACGCTGCTTTCCTCGTGCACTGCCCAGCGAGAAGGCAACAAAAAACCACGAGGTCACCGAGGCAAGGTCGTGCAGGAAGATTATTTCTAATCTGCTTTAAAAATATTATTAGGGCTTTTTGTTAGGATGTCTGTAGAAAGGCTCTCTGGTTGGCTGAATGATAAACACTGCTATGAGTAACCAGATTAAAAAAAAAAAAAAATCCAGCTCTTTTGCCCATTCAGGTATTTAAAAAATCTTTTCATCTATACGGACCTATGTCCTTCTCTGCAATTTTTTTTTAATTTTAGTATTAGCAAGGAAGGATCTCTTAAAAGACCGTGCTAGAACAGAACACCACATACAGAACACAGCTAAGTTTCTCAGAACAGCCTTTCAGAGAAAGATACAGGCTGTAAAGTCTAATAATTTCCCTAGGACTCTTTAGCTTTTCTCTCCTCAGCATTTCTCACCCACCCCAAAACACACCAACAGTGAGCTTTGTTAAATCTGCAGATATTGCTGTTAAAGGTCTTGATACTTCTGCCTTGTGTTTCCCAGTGAAATAACCCGGTAACAAGGCAGGATTTATCACCTCACATCGGCAACAATGTACCAGCTTTCCAGAAAAGCAAAACGTCCATTTATTCTGAGCGCACAGGAACATACATGACAAAGGGCTGTGCTTTTCCTGATCCCAAATTTCCCAAGTTACTGAAAAGCTTTTCCACCGAGTCCTCTTGACTTCCACATAAGACTAGGGCAGCAGCGTGGGGCACTCACGCTTGAGGATACTCAAGCTCATCCAAATACTTGCAGTGTAGGAGCTAGAAACGATGCTTTTTAAGTGCTACAAAATTATGCAACTGTAGAATGATGTTACAATTTTGTATTCTGTGGTGGATTTTTAATCTTTAATTAGACTAGAGAATAGCAAAGATGAATCACACCTTATTAAAAAGTTGTTTTTTTTTTTTTTTTAAATCAAACCTTGCCATTAAGCTCCTTTTGCATGCTTAACACACAGAACATTTTGTACCAAAAAAAAGACACTGGTTTAATCCATTAAGTAGTTCTAACTTGGTCTTTGTTAAAGAAATCTGTAATTCTGATATTAAATGAGTTTGCTTATCCAGCCAAATGTCACCATCAGAACCTGTCCCACAGTCTCTCACAGCCTCAGGACCAAATCCTAACCCAGCCCATCACAGCACACGTGGCCAACGCTTCTCTCCAGCCAGCCACTGAGCGTACTGGATCATTATTCCTGCAGGATACAGCTGCATCACCTCTCCTGGCTGGGTCAGCCCAACTGCAGCGTGTCTCATCCCAGCCCTGCCTCCCTCTCCGTTTGACAAACCTCCCACAGAAATCAGCACCAGCCCCTCTGAGCCCCAACCCAGCTGCTCATCAGGCAGCTCCACTGACCTCAAACTGATGGACATTGATCAAAACAAGGGATTTATAGCAACGACTACTGCCAATACTACATTTTTCCCATTGCCCCTTCTTCCCGTAATGTCAAAGCCTGGCAGTCTGAAGGGAGCTGACTTCTCCCAATTTAGGGGCAGATGCAGCTGGAATTACTTTATATTCTAAATAGTAAAGCCATGCCCTGATAATAGGCATCTCACAACCAGGTACTGCTTCAAGGAAAAGCCAGATTAAAAACCCCCAGGCAGGAGCCAGTTAATGCTTACAGGGACTACCTAAAGCTTTTGTTTAACCCTAAAGTAAAGTTGTACTGAGAAACTGAAGTGGTTTTCCTCTGAAAATCTCACAGTTTGACCTCCTAACTGACAAGAGAAGGGACAAGCTGACCAAGCTAGTGAAGCACAGTGGAGTTATACAAGTACAGGGAAAAGGGAGAAAGCCATTTCCAGAATACTCCAAGAGGTCACAGTCCAAATACAACGCATTGTGTCGAGATCTGTAGGGATGTGTGTTGGATCTAGTGCAACAATCACCTTCACTGAGCAGCTGCAGCAAGGGTTTGCACAAACAAACAACCTCCCAAACTAAACTATTCTAGTATTATACAGAATAAAATGGAGTATTTAAATCTAGAAGCAACATAAAGATGAGGAGGTGGTGTGCTACCGGACAGGTTTAAAATTAAAATTCATCTTGACATATGGTCAAAATATTTCAGAAGAAAAGAACCCACGACAGTGAGAAAATGGGCAAGATTTTTCCTTTATGCAAAAATACTCAACTGCACACAAATAGATGAGAAACAAGTAATTCTGCAGTAAAAAAAAAAAGCTGTTGGCTGCGGCAGATCACAAGCTGCACATGAATCAACAATATCATGCTGTTCCTCACTCTCTAAATATATACTATGTTTATATTTATATAGAGCTGTATAAACAAGAAAACAGACTGAAATAATCCTTCCAACTCTGCTCAGTCACAGTTCTGCACAGTTTGCAGCTTTGCACTTCAAGAACAAGGAAAGCCAGACAAGGTCCAGAAGAATGCCACAAAGATAATCAGACAAAACATGACCTACATAAAACTAGACTGAAAAAATCTCGATTGTTTAGCCTAAAGAGGAGTTGATGTGGTAGAAGAAGGGGATAGGATAAGATAAAACACTTTCAACTGCAGATAATGCAAAAGTAAGAAGAAAAGGAAGAGGTTTATTCATATTCATGAAGCCAGCAACAGCATGCAAATTGCACAAACCAAAGTAAAGGTTGAGGTTATGAAATACTTTTTAATGATATTAGAATGAGAGGATGATAGGTGGGATGGAGGTTTAATAAATTGACCATCATTTGAGGCCTTTAAAAATGGCTTAGCCAAATACCTGATGCCAATGCCATTAAGAGAGTGTACCTTGTCCTCAGGCAAGAAACAAACCAGAGTCCCTCTTAGAGTCATCTCCAGTCCTATTTTTGTATGATGCTATCATTTCTGCTTGGCTGGAGTTGGCCATGTTATCTAATGGTGTATGACTGGTATAACTGCAACTATTACTTGATTTTGCTTGCTATTCCTTGGCCGTAAAACCCTCCCCTCCAACAGCAAGTCTCCAGCCATCAATGTCATTCTAGCATGCCCTGAATCCCAGTAAACCAGTGGCATTCCTCATACAGAGAGAGGTATGGTACAGAAAGTGCAGTGCAAAACCCACTGATGTCACATCCTAAAACTCAGAGAATGGTGCTGGCTGGTAAAATGCACTGCTGTGCATTTTTGGATCAGCCTTGATTTGGTGGAATAGTCCAATGCTCATGTTCAGCAGGAGGATTTTATACCACCTCAAAGCGTAGCACGGGCATGCGCATGGCAGGGGCTTGAAGGTTTACCACACATCTCTCAGTTATGAAGGGAATCATGCAGAGACTGAATCTTTCATAGTCTTGAAAAAGGTTCCAAAAATCTGAATAGTCTCCTTTTCCCCTTGATAAAAGCAATGACTTGCATTAAAATGATGAGGTTCTGGGTTTTGACAGGACTCACTGGTCAGAACTGCAAGCTGGAGCACGTGCTGCAGCAGCACAGCTCTTCTGTGCGAGCTCATTTGCCTTCACCACGTGTGAAATGAAGAACTTCCTCTTTCCTCATACTCATGTTGTGTGCTTTATTTTCAGCTGCTCAGGTGTACTTGGCCTTCAAAGCCCTGCTTTGGGTGTGAATTTTACAAATTTCTCAGACTACACTCCAAGCACCTCCATGCTGCTATGGCTGACACAAGCACTCCAAGCAAGATTTACTTCATGCTCTTTACTGGAATACCATACAAAACCTCTTCTCAAAGACATGCTTCCCAGTGTCCTATTTCCAAGATTGTTCTTTTTGCCCTAATTCATACAAGAGAACCAAGAATATTTTTCTGACCTTTGCCACCAAATTCTACACCTTCATTCTACCGTTGGTGCTTTGTTGTTATCAAATTCTTTGTCCCAAGTTCCCCCTTACTTTAAAGAAAAGCTCAAGTGTTTTTACAAGTCTGGGTTCATGTTAACAGGCCTCACATCATACGACTACCAAGTGAGTCAGCATAATAACCATATGTCTGAGCCTGAATCAAGATAAAAGATCTGTAGAGCCTTATTCAATGAGAGCAGAAAATTCCTACTTGGCTCTGCTCTTTCATGGCTGTATTACAATCTCACACTATGCAACTCCAATTTTCCTGAGGGAATGTATTTTTTTCACTGTTCTTCTGAACATAATACTAATCTCATCATGTGTTTGCCCTGTCACTCCTACAGATTCCAATTGGTTTTTTGTGCAGACTATAGAAAACAAAGCACATCTTATTACCGTGCACTTCATTTAAAGGCTCTCGAGGTAATGACCTTGCAATATTCTACCTGTAGTTTTCAGCAGCAGGACATCCTCATTGCTGTCTTGCAATACATGAACACCATTTTTTTTTCCTATAGCAGCTCAAATCATCACATTTAATGGAAATATACCAAAGATTAAAATTAACTCACAAGAAAAACAGAAAGCATCTCTCCCACCCCGCTATTCCCTCCTTCCACAAACAGCACTGCCACATACAGGTGTTCTCTGGATAGCTTTCTAACTAAACCTTCTTTTGGAAGGTGATTTGAAAGAACATTGCAATTTAAGTTAAAAAGCAAATGAAAATTTTGTCAGGACTGGGAAACAAAAAATCCAGGCCACACTTCAAAAAAGCTCACAACAAAACAAAACATGCAGAAAGATGAATAAAAGAGCCTTGATTTTTGCTTTATTCAATGACTACAAAAAAATTTCAAGTCGGAGATGAGATCAGTTCATCTTTACATCTAAAAATACTACTTTATAGAAAACTTTTTATAGTGGATGGAATGGTAACACAAGTGTTAGGAATTTAAAGGTAGACAAGCCACAGGCACTTAACACTCCCTGTAAAACTTCTAAAGAATATTTCCTTAACCTACATCCAAGTCTGAATCATTCTTGAAATATTTCACTGACTATAGGAGAAAATGTAACCTCTTAGCAAGTGAAGTTGGCAGTTTCCTATTTATGGGACACGAATGCCCCCCAGTTGTGAGCAACATGAGGGACCATCAGCCTGCAGGACACTGGGGAAAGCAGCTGTGAGAAGAGGGGGAAGCACACAGATTCTGGTGTGCACCCCTCAGCAGGCACAGCCAGTGAGGCTGAGCCCCAGGGAGGGATCTGGCAGCTCCGAGGAGGGGCTGAGGCACAGAAAATGCAAGGTAAAGATAAAATACGGAGACAGCAGGGACTATGCAGCGTATCTGCCACCACAAAACGTGTTGGAAAAGACTGGCAAGAGCCTCCACATTTCCAGTACTGACACGACAGAATTTCAGTCCCTGTGAAGATCCTTAAGAACCACAACACAGCACTCTGTCACCCTACTTAAAAGTTCACAGGTGATTAGTGATAAGCCTGACAACAGGTGTTCAGGTTTCAACTCTAAATCTGCTCTTAAAACATTTTGAAATAAATATTCCTACTTTCCATGTCTTGAAAGAAGTTCACTCTCTATGCCAAAAATAAGTTTCATTCTTAGGCCAAAAATATCTTCTTATCACAAGTCACAAAAGTATACGAAAACCATATCTTGTTCTGGGAAGCCTTTAATTTGTATACACATTTTGCCTCAAAGCTAAAAGGAAAAACAAACAACAACAAAAAAAATGCCCAGCATTCTAGACCAGCATGTTATTGTGCCAGAAAAAATGACAACTTAATTTGTCTAAATTTAGTATGTAGGAAAAGGCACATTTTAGTGGAGCCTAAAAATAAAGCTTCAACCTTAAATTAAAGGGACAGGTAATTTCCCATTAGCTACAACAGCTTCTCAAGAGAAGTCTGTCAAACAATTTTGTGAGTCAACTTAGCACTTTCTGTAGTTCCAGTTCAAGGTCATGGGGCAATTCTAGTTCATAGCCTGACCTCCTGCACATCAACATGCTGTGGCATTGCATTTGATGACTCCTGGTTTGAGGCCAAGAATCCATGTTAAGCAATGGCAAAACTCCTACTCTAGATGTAAGGATTCAGAGAGATGGATGACACCATCTCCTTTGGTACTTGATCCTAATGCTTACAGGTCAGTCCAGCACTCCCCATTTCTCTGTCTAACCAGGTAAGGATGGTTTAGGCCCTTTCTTGCAATTGGATAAAACTTCTGCTAATTTGTCATTCCTGAGTCCTGAAGTTTCTCATTGTTTCATTTCTTATTAGCATCACTAAAAATGCCTTTTCTTCTTAGCTGTAAAGCTTAGCATCTGACTGAATCAGAATTATGGCTGAATACAGGCAGGATCAGTACAGATAATTCTGTATTACTCCCTGCCCTCATTATTTACTGCTTTGGTAATCTTTGAGTAATTTGCAAATTTTACCACAGTTCCATGTACTCCAGATCAATGCTGAAACTGTTAAATGGAGTCAGGCACAGTGCTGATCCCTATGGAGCTGCACTCTATTATTATGACTAATTTTTTAGGTTTGTCAGTTGGCCAGTTCTTAATCCTTTTAACTTGTGCTTCACTGATACAGGGCAGTGCTATTTTTCAAACTGGAATGTCATGCAACGCAAAGAACTGTCTTACTAAAAGGGCTGTTATAGCTACACCTTCACCTTTGTCAGCCAAACCTTTGAACTTCTTTAAATACTGAAATTAAGCTTGCTCATGATTCATTTCCTGTAAAGCTGCACACACTGAGAATTACATCCCTATTGCTTATTTCTTTGTAAATGAGTCTTTCGAAAGATTCACAGCATCCTTCCCAGCACCGATGTCTGGATGTTCAACCTGCAGTTATTCTGTCTCCAGAACAGAAGATTTCTCTACAGAAACAGACATGGAGAATCTTGGAATTAATTATGGGTTGAATATCCTTGACATTAACCATGTCCTTACCATGAATATGCCATGTCCTCTTCAGAACTGAAACACACACAGTAAGATGAGTTCATGGTGTAAGTGCTGATGCATTAACGTTGTTAGTTACTTTTTTTTTTTAATTCTTAGGCTATTAAGATACAGAAAAATGCCTTTCAAATTTAAATCCACTGTAGACAAAAGAGGTTCTTTTTTGCTTCTGACCAAACTTTTTGGATTCTGCCTATGCAGAGGCAACTATAGGATTTTAACATCCTTAGTTATCTTTAGATACTGTGGTAACTCAGCAACAATTTCTGTAAGAGTCTGAATGTTCCTCATTCTTCTGAATTTAAGACGCTGAACAACATTCAAATACTGTTTTCCAGTGCCATTCACACATTTCCTGCCACTCTATTTCACTCTGTAGTGCTGTGACAATCCCAGGGAAGAGAACCACCAAAGTGAACCCCTGAACCTCTGCTAAAGTCCAGAACTGACAGAAGGCAGGGAGATGTTCAGAGAGCTGCTGTGGCTCAAACACCTTGGCTGTGGGTACCCCCTGTCCAAAGGGTTGTGCATCTGCCCAATCTCCAGCAACATGGCTCAGGTGACATTCCATCTGAAACCAAGGAGAGCACCAAGCCCAGCCACCCCAGCCCACTCAGCCCTGCTCTGTATCTCTGACCACAGGGCAGCGACCCTGATAACAGCACTTGGCTATCGACACCCACAATCTACAAATCCAGCTGCTCTGTGACAGAGCCAAAGCTGCTGCTTTCCACCTCTCCAGAGAACTATGACATACCTCCAGCTCAGCAAAAGAACAGCACAAAGAGTTTTATGTGAAAACATTATTAGGTATTAAAAGAAAAAATACCATGGAGCTATCCATATTTGATTAATTTGATTGATTCTAATAGTTACAGACAAGTTTTCATCACCCAGTGCTGTTGATTTTTGAAACAAAGACCCCAAAACACGCCAACTCTCTTAATGCTGCATTGCACTTCCCTCCCCTATAATCAATCCTAGTGTAGACTGCAACTCAACATGAGTGAAGGCAGCAGACTGAGCTGTGTGTAATTATTCATTTGATCTTATTAAGACACCAAATTCTAAAATTACAAGGCTGAGGGCTGTGCATTCATTCACTGCTGTAGACATAGGTACTCAGCAAATTCAGCCTCAAAAGCTACCTACAGGTAGTAGTTCAACTTCTCTAAGGCAAACAGACACGTAATACTTATTACATACTTAATACATACATATTTAATACTTAAAACAGAATTTCAGTGCAGTAATAGAACTGTTATGCACAAGTTCAGTGCTTTTAACAAAATTAATGTAGAGAACAATATAAAGTAAAACTCTAGGAATGTAAAATATCCAAATATAAAATTTCTTTTTGATGTCAATAATGAGCACATTAATGTATAGGTATTAATTTGACATGAATATATAAAAGATGTGTAAATTAAACCTACTTTTGGGGATATTCAAGAACTTGGTTTTTCATTAGTGAATATCAGCAGCTCTACGTAATCATTTATAATGAAAATTATAACAGCACAACCCATGTTTCAAGTTTGAAGCTCAGAGAAAAAACAGCATCACAGAAGTGTATGATAAACTAACATAGCAGAACTGGGCATACTGTGTTAGCAGAACTAGTGAGATACTTAATTTAAATCCCAAAGAAATCTGGTTATCCATCTTAGCTCCTCAGGAAAAAAGCTTCATTCTTGAAACAGTCTGCTCATGTTACCACAACTTCCAGATAAGCATCACTATTAATCCTGTTATGCTCATTTATATCATTTGTTCCTTTGCTACCTCACTAACAGATATCAATAGTCTTCTAGTATTTACATACAGGGCAGAATTATTAATCATAAATAATCTATTTACTTTTTAACCTTTCTATTTGAATTAAATTCAAAATATTTGTGTAAATACAGTACTATATTACACATAAAAGACAATAGATCAGAGTCACCTGAGAGCCAGTAAACATTTTACCTCAGGTCTCCAAAATGTGACTGAGTTTCACCCTTCTCCCCAAGGGACAGACAGCTCCCTCCATAAGGGGAGTGAGCTTGCAGCACACTGAATTTTGGGCTCTCTTGACCAAAGGACTTCTAAAGATGTAAAACACAGGAAAACTAGGAGAGGTGAAGGCATTCAGCTGCCACCAGCTGGAAGTTCTATAAAAAATAAACTCCAGGGCTGGAGAAACACACAAAGATGAAGCGGTGAGGTAGGCAAGTTCCTCAGTGGTAGCTAGAGCTACTCCAACATCTTATTCTTCTAGATTACCTCAAATGCAAGGCTTGGAAAAACACCTTCCAGGAGCTGCTGCCTGTAATGGAAAAATGACCAACCAGGAAAGAATTTTTTTTTTTTATAAATTATAAATCAAGCTTTCTTGGCAATCACAGCTACCTGATCATCCAGCAAGAGCCCAAGAATTGATACCACTGCTCTCTCTGTGAGTAGGTCTAAGAAAAACATCTTAGTGAGGGTCAGGATAGTGGAACTAGTGTCTGAATCATGTGGGAAGAAGTTCATCTTGACTTTAACTGTAATTAAGTATTTTAAATTTTTTTTGCACACAAAGAAAAAGTAAAAATTCATAACAGTGTGAAGTGACTTGAATATTAACTTCAAATTACAGGTTTTTTCCTTCATTTAGAGATCACCTCATCCCTTTTAATGTCAAGAGGAAAACATCTTTTGGAATCAAGTAATAAAATACTTTAATTATGAAAAAAATTATTTGCCACATAAATAATATTAAAAATCCCATTCTTTCCTCAGAAAACACTATCCAAACTAATTCAGAAAGGCCTCTGAGTGGAGGAAAGAAGAGTGTAGATAAACTTGTATCTTTAAAACAGCCCTAGAGGCACCTTCTGTTTTAGAGGTGAGAATTAACTTCCATGGGTCTTACTGCACTGTGCTAACTTAACTAGTTCATATATATAGACACACATATATATAGATATATATATATTTTATATAAATTTGTATATAGTGTTGCAGTGCTGCTGAAGCAAAGAAAGGATTTGTTTAAAAGGAACATCAGAAGCTGAATAAGGTATTAAGTAAAAACAATGTTAAAATACAAACCTATCACTTTAAATAGCAGAAAGGTTAACAGAACAAGACATATTATCACCAGCACTTAAATACAAATATGTAAATATCAGCTAACATGGATCATTGCCAATATTTAGTGAGAGAATATCTAAACAGTCTCATATGACTATGCTCTATATGCAGCCTTGGCAAAAACAAAGTCAGAGTTAAGGAGGAGTACCTTGGTGGAATTTAAATGCTTTGATCTGACAAGTAGGTCTGAATTCCAGAAACTGCAAAAGGATTTGTGACCCATATAAGATTTCAGCTCTTTTTGTAACAAGAATAATATTCATTTCTCTGTTAATGAAAGAGCAGCACAGTACAATTGACAAGCATAAAATTATTCAGGGAAGTATTACCGAGACTGCTAAAAGAAGGAAGAAACTGAGAAAAATAAAGCTTTTTGTATGATCCTAAACAAGCCCACCGTTGTAGTAAGATACAGCCAGTAAATGACTTCCTGCCCCGAGCTGAGCACAGCAGGGATGAGGGCTGCATAAAATGGCTCAGGCAAGGCACACACCACAGACAGCACTGCAGCTTCAGCAGGTGAGCCCAGAGCATATGGATTTCAGGGGTAAATTGAGTATCTAGCTGTGATTTACACAGATCTCCCCACTTTAATAAAACTGGAAAATTGAATATAGGATTCTAGCCTGATTGAATGCTGAAAGCTTACTCTATAAAAATATCTTTCAAATATTAATGTACTCACACTTTTTCTTTTACTAATTCAGATATGTAAATAGAGAATTAAAAATTTGGGCACATGCATATTTGAAATTCTCTTCAGAGCACCATACACAGACCAGTAGGCGAAACATATTTGTCCCTATCTTTGACAGATATTGTAACAGATAACAGTTCATTTATTGAGCCAAATATTACTTCACATTGTAATAATAGTGTGCATTAATGCTATTCTTCATTTTATTTAACAGTTTATGATGTATACGACAGAAGAACCTGGGATGACAATTGAAAAAATATTAAAAATAGAGCAGAGAATAAAGCAATGTCTTGCTAGTTAATTTTATCTTCCCATTTTTGTTATGCCTGGCAGATGATGGGGGTATACTTCCTCACGTCACAAAATCCTATTACAGGAATTTCTCCAGTGACCCATGATTTCTCTTCCTTAACATTTCCCACATTGCCTACCTAAAAGTCAAAACAGGAAAAAATGAAAATTGTGGTCTCCTTGTACTATAGAACTTCCATCCTGTTACACCCTTAGAGCTGAGACCAGTGGAGTGGGATGAGTGATGCTCTCACTACCTAGGTGGAAAAGATCAAGATCTGCCTGATTTTTTTCAGAGATGCTTTTCACTGTCTGTGCTCATGGCAGTTTTATTCTGGGCCAACAAATGGGGTTTTTGAAAGGCAAAAATTAAGTTGCAATACAGTGATAAAGTAGACTGAAGAAAAGACACTTCTTGCAAAAACATCATCTAATAGTAAGTATTCTTGTTTATCTTAAATCAGTGTAGGTGGTTGTCACAGGAGTGGCAAAACAAGCACAAAAAGGCACCCAAGTGACCACAGGGGAATATAAGTATGGCTAAAGGGTATCTTCTGCAATAATGTTAATAAAAAAATAAGATATTTGGACTTACATTGATAAATACAGACATAGAGTTAAGTGAAAACGAGGAAATAATAAAGTTATTTATCAGATCTTTCAGCTAAAGGATAATGTTTTTCTCAAAAATGTGACCTTAAATTTCATCTACAACTATCCTGAATATTTATCTATTTTGCAGTCCAGAGCATTTTGTTGGGTTTGTTTTTTTTTTTTTTGCAAATGTATTTTGCTATATATGAACCGTTTCTAATAATGGGAATTGTGATAATTTCCATTTTCAACCAGCACCAAATAAACCTCCCATTGCTGTGTCCCTTTCTGTCTTTATAGCCTGGATAACCCAAAACAACTTTCTATTCATAGAAAAGCTGTATTAAATCCTTATAGAAGAAAAGTTTTAAACAATAGACACATATTTCCAAACAATGCATTTGAAATATTCTTTTCACTTCTATGTGCAGATCTAAGCTTAGAGCATTCTGTCTGTGGAGCAGGAAGACAGATTATCACTATCACTTAAATCACCACTAGAAATAGTGTTCCAATTGTCCTGAGGTGTTAAGTGATGTTATCAGCTCCTACAACAGAAAGAAAATTCAGGGGTGGAGTTTGGCAAGCTTCAAAATAAAGGTTTCTCCACTTAAATCTTAGTGTAAGGCTTGCAGAGCTGATTCAGGGCTGATTAATGGAAGCGACTGCGCTTCAGCTCTCAGCTAAATCACAGTTAAAAGGCAGATGAGAAGATACAGCTATGCTGATGTTTCACAAGTAGAAGCATTTCTGTCCAATGTACACCTATCAAACATTTCATTTATCTACCAGATACAGGAAATACTTATATGAAAGCGAACAAAAAATACACGGTAGGAAGAAAAGTAAGTTGAAGGATAAAATGTTACACTTCTCTAACATTGATTGTGTATGACTCTCTTCCAGTAGTTTCATGTCATTAACACAATCTATTTTTCATCAGAATATGAATTTTTATTATGAAAATCTTTATGTAACACTAATCTTTCTATTATGACCTGAGGGAATATACTGCAATAATATTAGAAATCTTCATGTGTTTCTTCATTCAGTGATTCCAAGCTGATGTCTGGGTTTAAACACAATTAAATTACTAAAAAATTATGGGCATTATGCCATGGCCTTTTAACCTCCCCCACACGGACCAATAGCACAACTCACCCACTGGAGGAAGCGAGCACCCTCTGGAGCAAACCATGGCAGTATTGTAATCATTTCCCTGTTATTGCAGGGTCCCAGCAAAGGTCTTGCATCACAGAACAGCAAGGTGGTGGGAGCCCCAGCACTCGAGGCTGTGCTTCTTTCTAAATGCTACAGAGCTGGTAAAAGACTCAAGAGGCAACAGAAGAATTCCTGTACCAGAAACATCCGGTGAAGAATCTCAAATCAGCCTAAAAATCTTTTAAATACCAGCAGCCATAGCGAGGGCAGATTTGTAACACTGTAATAGCCAAATCTTGCCATGTCACCACAATTCCTTCTACTCCCTCCAAATTAAACATAAAAGAATCTAAAAGCACACAGACAGATTACTTTCAGAGTTAGGGTGAAGCCCATGGCACTGCTTAGGGATCTTTGAAAAATTTAAGGGACAAAGAGCATGAATCCCCCTCCCAATGGTTGATAAAATGGGGGAGGAGGGGGCAAGATGACGTGCCCCCACTTTCCCCTGTCCACACTGAGCATTAACTTGGTCTCTTTGAGCTTCCACTAACCCCAGCTGCCACCTCTTGAGCAGTTTTTTGAGCAGTCTGATACACACTGACTGCACTGTAAATTGGCAAGTCAATCTGGCCCTCAAAGGATGTGTATGTGCAAGGGTTAAAAGAATGTTAAGATTTTAAGTCATACTTTCCATTGGCTAATCATTACTCAGCTTGAACTGCTGATGGTGAACTCCTTGACACTAATGAGCCTACATCTGCTCCTCTAACTCAAAATTACTCTGCTCTATGAGCTACTTTTATTAGCAAGCCAATGACCATAATGAATTTTTGACAAGGGACAGCTATTCAGCACAAATCAACTTAAGCAATTCTTCCATCAAGTTTAACTGTGTTGTGTTAGAGGAAGCAATTGATTGCTACTGTAAACCTGTGCCTCCCAGGCAAGCTGATTTCTTATCATACACCATGTAAGTAACCAAAAAGCAAACGAACAAACAAACCCCCACATGCTGTGTGAACAGCCACATCTATCTGTTATCACGTAAGCTGAAAAAACCCTTGTGTTTCACTGGAAATCATAAGGTCAAGTTATAAAGCAGGCTAATTAAATGAAACAAAACTATAAACACTAGAAGCAGCCGTGAACTGCCTAATCTAAATGACCTACAGACACAAAGATACTAATTGGTCCCAACTCAAATTTGCTCTATGTAGAAGTGCCTGAGGAAGTCCAAGTGTTGGGTTTTCCCCTGAAGTGCTGAAAGGATCTGGCAGCTGCCTGTAGAAGTTCTGCTTCCTCTGTGTGCAGCTTTTAGCAGGAGCAATACCCACATGAACAAAATGGAGAGAGTGGAGCAAAACATCTTCTAAAGATGTTCAGTCAGGACCTGAGAAAGCTGGGTAACTTTATGGTCACTGACAAAGCTCCAAAGCTAATCTCTTCATGCAGTTGTTGGGGTCCAGTGACCACAAACGAGGTTGTAACACATTGGTTCTATCAGGTTCAAGACGGTTTTAACCACTGAAGTTTACAGATAGACTTCTTATGTTTTCTACACTTAGCAGCAAGAGGAGTAACACACAGGTGCAAGATAAAAACAAGCTGTATGTCTTGTTTCGTATGAAATATGGTGTGCAGTATGCCCTAACTTCTCAGGAGAAAAAAAAAAGAAGCCTCTCTAAATTCACCCACAGCTAGAAGTCTCAAAATAAAACTATATCCTGCTCATCTTAGTAATTTCAGACTCCCCTTTACACCCCAGCTGTAAAGCACAGGATGATAATGACACTTCAACTCCAAGGTACATACAAAAACTCAGAAGCAGAACACCAGGTGAAATTTATGGGTCAGATATGTCACAATACCTCATGAAAAATTGTTTCATCTTACTAATAATCTCTGTAAGCTCATAGATGTCACATTTCCTCTAAATTCAAACCACAATGCTGATCTGAATATTTATTTACATACACGTACCTATCTACTGCATATTATATGTGCAGATGCTGAAAAATGTTTGCATAAAATGCAACTTGTAAACTTCCAAGACTCAAATACTGCTGATGCCTGACACTTGACAAGGTCTAAACCAGTAAGAATAAAGGATTTCAAAATTTATTTCAAGAGCATTTCACAAGATGTCTGAATTTTAAAAGTCTTGGTTACCAAATAGGCAGCTGACAGTTATTTCTTGTGTAATGTATTTCAGAAATAACCTAACACGATCACAATATCTCCAAACCTCACATTCTCATTAAGAAGTGAGCAGGTGGGTTTCAGAGTACATGAAAGCATCATGCTCCTAGCAGAGGTAACCTTTTTTGTCCTCATTAGGATGAGTGATGACAGCAGTGAAAAAAAATGAAGCACTTTCTCTTTTCTTTTTCCTTCCTTTCCCCAGTACAGTAACAATAACCAGCAGAGAGGATTCTTTGCAGCAGATGAATAGATCTGCAGTGGTTTCATGGTTTAGTTTATTAGACAAGAAGTATCCCAGGTATTTCTACCTTGTGTTTGACTTAGGATGACATAAAAAGAAAATGCTGCTTGCTATTGCAGCATTTGATCCAAGACTCTTCTTTCATCTCGTTCTTCTAACTTTGCATTTTGTCTTTCCTTCTGCCATTCTTTCCAACATCCTGCAGGATACAAATCAAACAGCATTCCACCAGAAGGGCAACGACTGCAAGATTAATAGAACACACAATAGTCATGTGGCAGAAGACAGCAGCTAAAAGTTAGGAGAGACCACCCAGGTGTAACATCAGCTGGACACTTCAAAGTGAAATTGTCCCAAAACCACAAAAACACGGTAATTAAACCAAAACCCGCCAGAATTTATTGTACCTTTTCCATGACAACTCATGTTATCAGAGATAAATGCATGGACACATTCATAAATGCACCCTCCTAACCTCTCAATCCTTCCACACTAATCACTACACACAGCCTCACCAACACTCCCACCTTCCCACAGAAGGACACTGGAAGGAACGTGCCCGTTTGGCCACTGGCAGGCTTTCTGGGTCATCCTGCTGTTAGAAACCAAGAATATTACCTAAAGGTCTGCACAAGGAGAAAGGAAAATAAGTCCATACTGCTTTAGAGGTTAAAAAAACAAAAGTCATACTTCTGAATCTCACTTAATTTTTTTTTTTTTGTTGTTCTGATCAATTCCTTGTACAACTCCTGTGCCTGCCTGTGGGTCTCAGACAAATGGCAGGACACAGAGGGTGTGTATGGACCCAGGCCTCTCACCAGTCAGGGGCCATCCCTCTGTGGCCTGGGGGAGGAAATTCCAGCAGTTCTTTAGTTTGTTCCAGCCATGAGTGCAGCACTGGCAAGAAGGAGGAGAAGTAGAGAAGAGCTGATTCAAGTTCACAAATCCTCCAGCTAAGAACAGAGGAACAGCCTGTTGCATTTCCATTCATCATTATTAAATTCAGTCTTCCCCTACCAGTTTTTTTCAGCAAGCAGCAGGCTGAAAGATTATGTAAGAATATATGTGGTGCTGCAAAGCTTGCAGAAATAAAGAAGAGCCAGAATCAAAACAGATGAGCCCCAAAATCAGTGAAAGCCCAACTATGTTAACATACAATTGCTCCTGATATATAAAGTTAAAATTTGTTTAGAAACACCTTTGATTCAAAGACTGACAAATACCACTGCACCTTGAAGAGCTCAAAAGGTATGATGAGAACAGCTGGTCTAAGATATGCCCAAAAACTGAGGCTGCAGGTACCACCATAGTAAAAGAGAACCAACAAAGTTCAATGTCTTGAAAAAAATGTGTCTGACATTAACTACTCTGCAGAATATTACAAACAAGGAAAATAAAAATTAGCTTTAGTTCTTTAATGCTGAAATATATTTCCTGTTCAAATACTCTCATTACACTTATTTTAGTTTTGAAAAACAGGACCTTTTTTTCCATTTTAAATAGAAGGCTTTCATTTTGTTTACAAACAGCAGCAACAAAACCAAATATTTTCAAAGTAACTATGCACAGAGAAACAAAATAGGTACTAGCATTAATTCCTACTAATACAGAATGCTAAATAGGTTGCTTTAAATTAATTTAAAGGTATTAATTACATTCAGTCACAGGACCATAAAATTAAGCAGTCTAATGTATCAACACTTGAAAAATACACTTGAACATGCTTCCCTAGTGAGCAGTGGTCTAAGCTATCAGCTTCTGTAAAATTCCAACAGCAACATTTCCATCCACAGAGCTTCAATGACACCACTTAGTTAAGAGTTCAGGGAGTTAACAGCTACAACATTCCTTTCCTCAGTCTATGGGCAGTTCCTGCACGTCTCCTTTAGCTCAGGATATTGATGAGTATTAGAATGGAACAACTGGCAAAGACAAGTTTCACAGCTCTTGTTCAGAAACATGTGGGAGGTTTTGCAATTTATTTTTTATGCTGCAGCTACAGCTTCAGAAAGTCATAGGGCTGAACTCCAATATTTCCTTGAGAGAAGCAGGGAGTGTGAAGAACAGAGAGAATAGGATATCTATCTTTTGCTGCCATCACCTATAGGCAGGAGGCTTTGAAGACAGGGTGAAGACATGACAGTAGTTGTGCATCCTCACAGATTTTGAGTAAGAGAGGCCATTTCCTTGAACCACCATGTTTCTTGATCACCCACCTGCCTGGGGTGGCTACACAGCATAATGTATCTCCAAGGGTGTGGTATGGCAGAAACACCACAGCGCTCTCTCTTCTGATGGAAGAGGTAAATAAAGAACTGCTGCTGAACTTACCTGCCACCCACTTTCACCCTTTTCCTGCCTTTCATCTATTTTTGGCTGAGAATGTAATTTTCTATCCTAATAAATAAGAGCATCTCATGAGTTACACAGTTTTGGGGTTTAACTAAAAACACATCAGGTTTTGAAAAGCCAGTCAACTTATTTTTAACCCTTCCTTTTATATTCACCACATTATACAAGTCCCAAACATTGAAGTCAAAGCTTGAAGTTCAAGGTTGCAGCCCATCTTTAATCATCTATTAATATTACAGGAGAGCAGTTCTGGAATATTATGGTCCTTTAATTATGAAAAAGTACAATTAGCATGGCCATATTTTACAAATAACACTGTGCTTTTACTTCAGCAAGCAGAATCAATGGTATACTGGTAAAATTTGGTTTGCTAAATCCACCGGAGTGAAGGTACTTGACAATTCCCTCTCAAACTAGTATTTTATTACCAGTTTCACCGCTGTCTAGTTCTCTACATTTGTCATGACAAAGTTAAATTAAAAATTCTAAACCATCACCCTAGGACAAAACTTGATAGAAAAGCATAGAGCACTACTCTTTAAAACCTGTATCAAAATGTATCCTAAAACTATAAAGAAAACACACTGTAATTTTTGTGTGCATTTACTCCCCTACTCCTTTTTAATAGATGCAATTTTCATGAAGTCTAATCACAAAGCACAACTCAAATGGGTGTCTCGCTCTATTCTTTTTCTGAAAAGTCTAATTCAATAGATCACAGCAATGAAATCTCGTATTCATCAAGGCATGTGTTTAGGCACAGAGGTTAGATGTCACTTGTGTGATTGATAATGTTTGTTTTGTGCTCTGCTTTTCAATAACTCTTCACTTTAAGCAGCATTTTGCTTCTAAACAGGAGTGGGTGTAAGAACACTCAGCATAATGGAACGGGCCAGGTTTAATTCCCTTAATCACTTGGTCAGGGCAACAGAATTAACTGTCCACATCTGTTCCCTCCAAGCACACATGCTTAGTTTTCCCTCTTATGCAATAAAGGAGTGTGGGGTCATGATGCCACATCTAGCCTGCCTTTTCCTCTAAATCTGAATCCACAGGGAAAACCTATGGATCAACACAGACTGATTTTGGACCACAAAGTACTTGTGATGTGGCAAAACCAGCTCCATCTTGAGCTTCAGGAGTAACTTCTTATATGCTATGTCATATATGTCCAAAGAGAAAAGCAGAGCTGTTGTGCCAGTTGTAAACAGACAAAAGAGAAAAACACACTAAAAACTTGATATAAAATGGTTTCTTAATGAAGATGCTCTTGATAGTCCACTGAAAAAGGAGCATAACTACACTCATGGTAAGGTAATCTGTTCAAGACGATGTGATCTGATAGAGATGACATTCAGCATCCTCAGTCACACTGATAGAGAGCTCTGGAGAGCTGCTCAACAAAGGCCAGGGAGGGCCAGAGTCAAAAGAAAATTTGGAAAGGTGTCATTTAAAATGGCAATTAATTAAGACCTACTGTTTTGTGCTTCTACCTTGCCTCTGAAATCCTGTGTTTCTGTACTCTGAAACTGTGATGATGGAGGTCAATTGCTCCAAGCCCCTGGTGTTCACAGAACAGTGATTACCGCAGTGCTCTGCTCAATCTGGAGCCACCTACACTCACCTCCTTTTGACATCTGTATCAACTATGCTTGTTTAAGGATGAAGACAGAGAAATCCTAAGTTCAGAAAAAAAAAAACCAACAGTTCATGCTGGGAAACAAACATTGAATCACCAAAAGGGGAAGGGAGGAGTCACCAACAGGCAGGTAAGTACAGGGAACACAACGTGAGTAACAGACAGGGAGCCTCTAGAAAGTGACAAAACCCATTAATTTACAGGAACAGCTGCACTGTTTTCTAGTATAAGAAATAAACTGGTTTTGGAGAGAAAGAAAACAACTTTCTCCTTCAAGGCCAAGGACAAACAGGATAGGCAGTAAATGCTATGTTTCACCAAGAAGTTGTTCTCTGCAACAGCTGTCATAAGAGATATTAGATGCATAAGGAAAGATGGCCAGGAAAACATATAGGTCAGATGACAGCTGGAAGGTGAGGAAGAACTTTGTGAATCATTTAGTTAAAAACTGATTAAAAATCTTCTCATTTATACCCTTTGTTAGCAACATTGCTGTTTTGTTTGGACACTGACTGCTTTCAGTCAGCATTTTGCCCTTTGCCTGATCTGAGCTAAGGGTGATTTGAAGATAGCAGGTTAAACACAAAATAATCCCCTCTCAAGGCTGTGGCAGTCTATGAAATGAGGCAGGAGGTAAGAGACCTCTTAATTCCCTAGTATGTGTGTGATACTGCACAGGGTAAGCCAGGAAACCAGAGGCTGACAGGAGGGTCTGTGCAGGAGCCCTGGGGGTGCTGGCATCCCGGGGGACATGGGAGAGCAGGAGGGAAGCACAGCAGCACTGGGGCATGCAGCAGGGCAGCAGGGAGCACACCTGAGCCCCAGGATCCCTCAGGACTCCTTTTACATCATCCCTCATCCTCCTGGGCAACCGCTGCCAATTCCTGCACACGCAGAACCCAGGACAGCGGCACTTCAAACCCATCTGCGAAACTCTGATTTTATCGCTGCAGCAAATAATAAAGAAGTGCAAATGAGGATGATAATATTGCTTGTTTTACATGCAGAAGGTCAGAGAGCATGAATTAGTCACTCTCCTGTGTAGGCCACTGCTGGAAAGGAGAGCCTACAAAGGGCACAATTCCCTCTCTCGGAGTTAAGCAGAGCATGTGGTGCTGTGATTCTGCCTCATCTCGTCCATGAGCCCACTAACAGCCAGGCAGCGCGTAGGAGAAAATAATCAGCTACTGTCTGGAGATAAGCAACATTTTATTTCTCCTGGGAGCAAGTGGGGGAACCAGGATGCAACAGCTGTTTTCAGTCGCACTATTTCTGCCTTGGACTGCTCCCACTACACACACTGCCTTACTACGGCTTGAAAGGAGTTGCCTATATTTATAAATACAGAGAGATAAATAGCTGTGTCTGAGTGTGTGTGTGCATCTGGTTGTAATGCAAAAGTAAGGAGAAAATATCCTTCCTACAGACATTTATTTTAAACTGTGTGTGCTAGCATATTTTTATTTTAGAAAACTGATTACTTCATCAATGGATTGTGTCCTCACCGCACTTAGCAGTTTGGGGAAAAAAAATGAATTCAAATGTAACTCACAGGACAAACAAGTATTTATTTGAATTTTTAAACAGCTTGCCGATTTTTCTTCTCCATTTCCTACAATAATATAAAGCATGTTAAATGGAAAAACGTGTTACAAATGCAAATCCTCTGTAAGTGAAAGCGTATAGAGAAAGAATAAAGCTGTTGAGCAAATGGTAAAATAATTTTTCTCCCAACACAACTGGAAAGCAATGCTGCCAAACAGTAAACACACCTGCAAAATCAGATTTAGGGAATAAGTTAAATCCTCTGACCTGTATATTTTTTCAAATTGATCTAGAATTAATCCAGTGAACATTTAAAGAGAGTGCTAACAACAACATTCTTCCGAAACTGGAAGTTTTAGGAACACTTGCTATGATATCATGATGTGTACCTAAAAGAGAGATAGGTTTAATAGCATTCAGTCATCATATAATTACACAGCCTGTATACAACAACCATTGAACGATGCAGCTAAGCCAATTTAGGACAATATGCTCATCCACTAAGCTATTACAGCTTAGAATGATGTTCTCATCCACTTTAAAGTTCAACTTACATTAATTGTTTAACACTAATAGAGTTCTGAATAAATAAAGTCAACAAATTAGAATGCTATAGTTAATTGTAATTAATGTGGCTGTGTATAAAATCCTGCTTCCATAAAGAATAAGATGGCAAAGAAGATAGCTTTATACTTTCCTAATAAAGTTTGAATCCTTCTACTGCAAAACAACTACTTACCGCTACCATCTTCACCCAAATAAAAAATGGTCAGATAAAAATTACCAATTAACAAAGAAGAAAATTTTGTAGGAAAAAAATATTCTTAAATCACAGCAAGGGCATCTGCATTGTAGGCTTTCCCACATATGTGTGTAGGCACATACACAAATATATATATATATATCTATATATATAGTAAAGGCAATGCCCCTTCTCAAAACCCGATTGATATGGTTTCCAACTGCAATTTACTGTCTTCCTTTCCCTAGTCTGTGTTCTAGTTCTTTCTCTCAAGTTCCTACATTCAACTCCAATCTGTGAGGGAAAAGCGAAACTAAACAACCCACAACAAAACAAAATCAAAGCCAAATAATACAAAGGATTTTCATCTTTATCTATCTGCCTGCATCTCTTGGTTATATAATCACAACTGTAATCTCTGGTAAATGCAGACTCAATCAGACAGCACAGTAATGCTGGGGAAGATCTCTCCAAGCTGTGAAATGTCATTGAATCTAAACAGACTGTTAAAGCTTCAGAATGTTCCCATCAAATGACCAGATGGGGATGCAATCATTCAAATCTCCTGCAACAGAAAGTGCAGCAAGACCATGAAATGTTAGCTTCTCCATCATCTGTCTCAAATACTGGGAAGGAAATAGGAAAGAGAAGCTTCTTCTCATGCGTCTCAACAATTCTGCATAAGAGACTGTACCAAAAAATAGGTTCTTTGGTGGAATAATGAGCACTTGTCAGAGGCAGAGCTATTTGCCATATATTTCGATAGAACACCAGGTGTTTGACCATCACTTGTGAAGCATTCTGAAGACTCCACATCAGACTTCTCATTTCTATTCAGCAGGGCAGGAATCAAAGCTGACTTAAAAATCCAATATATCTATTGCAGCTTTTTTTTTTTAGTATTATAAAATATAGTCTCTTTGAGAATATATTTTCTGTGAACTGTGAAAGAATGAAAGAAATCCATAGTACTTGCAGTCTGAATCACACACAGAATTCCTATTTCTTGTACTTCTTGTTTCTGAACTGTATCACCTTTAACCAAGGTGATAAACCACACACTTTTTATTACCAAGCTCCCCTGAAATGATGTGCTTACTATGCAAATTTTAGATGATATAGATGATACTTTCAAGTGGCCAGGATAAAGGAATACCTTATTTTCTTCAGATCTATCAAAAGAGTCAGCTGCAGGTGAGATGAGATTTTTAAGTCCATTCATGGCATTTGCTACACTTACCACATCCTGTGTGAGAGACTAAAATCATGGCTAAGGGGAGAGGAGAGCCTGCATTTTCAGCTGTGGGAAGGTATCAGGGTACAACTGTCTGGGCTTCAATATTCCACTTCAAAGCACACACAACAAATGAAAAGTCCACTAAATGAGAATGCGGCAATGAGAATAATAGAATAAACCTTGCTTCACCATTCCGTACAGCTTGGACGAGCCCAGAATTCAAAGTGCCAGTAGGCTGAGATCAAGTATGGAAGTTCATAAAGTGTGCAGGAAAGATCTGTGACAACACACTTGGGTTTAAAAAGTTCACCCACAATACTTTATACATCTAATTTGGAGATGGCCAGGCATATCCCTGTGTATCCAATCATCACATGTACTTTATCTGCACAGGCTGCTGTCACAGGCTGTGTATTCACCCCCAGACAGATAGATATGTCTGAGGGAGAAAGGCCATCATGTTTTCTCATGTTCTGTCAGCTTGTCAAAGATTACAAAATGAAAACTCTGTTCTTAGGAATCGGCATCCACTCTTAGTTTCTCACGCTGGGTACCATGCCAATAAAACAATAACAGCATCACTGCTTCAAGTGAGAGGAGAAAACAACTCACCCTGATACCAAATCTAAGGATTCCTACCCTTCTGAATCAGCATAATCCGTTCACTGAGTACTTCTGCTTTAGTGATGAAGCACATGAGGAGCAGCTGAGGGAGCTGTGGAGGCTCAGCATGGAGAAAAGGAGGCTCAGGGGGAATTCTGCTCCCAGGCAACCATCAGCAGGACAAGGAGAAATGGCTCCAAGCTGTGCCAGAGGAAGTTCAGGTAGGACATCAGGAAGAATTGCTTCACTGAAAGGGTGGTCAGGCCTTGGAATGGGCTGCCCAGGGAGGCAGGGGAGTCCCCATCCCTGGAGATATTCAAGGAACATCCAGGTGTGGCACTCAGTGCTCTGGTCTGGCTGACAGGGTGGGGATCAGTCAAAGGTTGGACTCGATGACCTTGGAGGTCTCTTCCCACCATGATGAGTCGGTGATTGTCACCACAGACCCAGCAAGGGCTCCACCCCCAGCTGCAGGGTGGCAGCCATTCCTCTTACCAAGGGCATTATAAAGGCAGCAGAGACTAAACTGAAGTGACTCCTGCACAGAACTGACCCAAGCAGTTCTGCCAACACCCAGGCCTGGCTCACGCTGCACCAGCAAAAGGTAAATATTAGATAACAACACCATGTTATGCAATTGGTTTTGACATGCCTTGGTCATCGGGCAGCAGCGTGAACTGCTCAACAGACAAAACACGTTCTCTAGTTTTCTGCATCACAGACAAGAAAAATCACAGAGATTAGGACCATAACCAATTCAGAGCCAGCAGGACCATTAACTCTGTGCCCTCTAACCTGCATTCCTGTCACTCTGCATAGCTGCAACAAGCAAACGAATTTGTAACCTTCAGTGCAGCAGCTAAACAATATATAAATTTCCTGCTTTACATCTCACCTCGGAAAGCTCCATAAGCACCACACCAAACCTATTTAGAACACAACAGCTATTCCTTCTCAGAAAAGGAACTAGGTAACTTTATTACATTTTTCCCACAGCATAATCAAGGATTTAACAGTCACTGTGCAAAAATAATCGCTACGCTGAAGATGTATGAGAAATCTGTTCAGATGGGTTTTGCCCCAAAAACACATATTGTGGAAGTGTAACAGAGAAGCAAATTAAAGGAGAAATGTTTTAGAAAATGAGCAACTAAATTAATAAAGCTTTAAGCGTTTTTTCTAAATTCTCTAACATAGTAAAATTATTTAAGACTTGCCGATTGCATGTATTCATTTGCTTAGTTTTGCTACAGCAAAATGAAACATATTGCTAAATGAAACATACTGAAGTACACATATTTTTTCTGCAGTAGTTCTAACCTGATTTAATTTGAAAAAACCTAATCTTAAAACAATATTTTGCACATGTAGTACAATCAAGTACTATATGGTACTTTGTACTATATTGTGATTTTGTTTTATATCTGGAAGTAAGGCATAAACCCCTTTTCCAATACATTGAATAAAAAAGGATTTTTTTTTAAATCAACCATTAGAAGTCTCTTAGTATCTGATGAAGACTTAGAGTCTTTTTAAAAAAAGAAAGTATCTGTATTCCTTTCCAGTTTTCAGATACCAATCTCAAACTAGGTAACAATATTTTAGTATTAAAAAGCTCAATATATATGATAGGAGTTATTTAATTCAGTAATAATCTTATAGCTAATATCTCCTCTTAACACAAATTTGAGACTCTCTTTTCCATCTTCACGGAACTAATAATCAGAAACTTCCCACACCCACTTCTTTTTGAAGGAAATCATATGTATACATGCATGTCCTTCTAAAAGCCAAATAAATTTATCTCAATACAAGAACAAAATAACAGTCTGGATGGTGGTGTGCTTCTCCGAAACCCATTCTGAGAAGCAGGGGTTTTATGTAGGAATGCTGACCAAGCCTTCACTTGAAATATATTTTTGTAGTATTACTTTCACTCTAAGCTACTGATTCACAGGAAAAGGCAGTTTCATCTGAGCTCTCTAATGGAAACTCACTTACTACAGAAATACCACCGGCTGCTGATAAACAGATGAATGATTCACAAATGCAAATGAGCAAAAAATATTCTACAATAACACATTTGATTTTAGCCACAATTTAGAAATGCATTTCCAAGATTGTTTACAAGACATGACACATTCCTTCCAATGTCCTTGTAAAAGTCCTTTACCTGAACATGAAAAGCCTCATCCATTAATCCAAATCAACACTGCCACTACCCCCTGCGGAACCCCACTGCTGTAACAGCTCACAATACTACAAACAAAAAACCCCTACGAACTTGCAAAGCCAAAAGTGTCTAAAAGGCAGGTATTTTTGCATCACTAAGTGGCTGATTTAGTCATCTCCAGTGAAGGCATGTAGTGGGAAGCGTTTGTCTTTCCACAGTGATCCATTCCCTTGCATCACGCCGTCGAGCTGCCCACGATGGCTGTTCAGCCAGCAGGTAACAGCACAATGAGACTTCACAGCCCTGGCTGCACTGCCAGGTTCAAAAATGCCTCTCCCTAACAAGTCTGAAAAACCAGCTGGAATTCAACATCATGCATCAAGCTAAGCAGCATTAATTCCCTTCTTCAAGAGCCTGACAGACTAGGTCTGGTTTTCCCACAAAATCACTGAAATACCTTTAATGATCACAGTTCTGTCAAGCAGGGGTCAAAAAGCCTTCCTAACAAAACCTGAAGAAATTATTACACATTTTGACAGATTTTTTAAACTAACAATTCAGTAGCCATTTGCTATCTGACCTTCATTAGAATTTCCTTCATTATCATGTTGCAAAAATCTATTACATTACTGACTGAGGCAATTAGTCACTAGAAAGCCACTACCATGTACTCCAAACTGGGGAATCATCATTACCATTAATTTCAAAGGACAGCATTAAAAGAGACAATATCCAATATTTTACTTGCTAATTCCACTGTAATTTATATTTGAAAAGTATGTGGGAAGGTTATGCCAGCCTGGATGATCGGTCACTTTTCCTGAGCTATTTTGTTTTCTAGGGAAAGCCTCAGCAGTATCTAGGGCATCTGGGGATACCTCAGTGGAATTCAGAGTTCAAGGAGCCATTCTGCACTACTGATACAGGGGTAGCCACAGAGGGCACCTATTTCCACTTTTAAAAAGATCAGTACTGATGCAATACAGGGAAACAAGGAGAGAGGCAGGGCATTCCCTCACAAAGCTATTCTAGCTTAAACCTTTCATCTCACTCCATTTCATGTGCGTTCCAGGGACTACCATGAAGACTGCTCCTATTATCCTCTCCTCACAGTGTCCCTCTATGATGTAAATCATGATCTACTTTTCTGGGCTTTTGTTTCTCACATCAGGTCTGCCACCAAATAAGGACATTGTCATTGTCTTTACATGGCGCTTGGTGAAGTCTCAGCAGCTATTTGGATGCCGTTCTTAGGATACATGATGCCAAATGAATTGCCTGGGATATAGATACTTATTAGTGCAAAATTTCAGCTATGTAGTTAGAAGGCTGCTGCAGCACGAACAGAACAGCTCAGTAAAACAGTTATCTTACAATCTTAGCTTCTTTCCATACAGTAAGGGCTTGCTTAGATAGGAAGCCTGAAAAGGAAAAAAACAGTTTAATGGAAACAACACACTATCCTACCTTGTCATTGCAAGGATTTTTGTATCCAGGAACAAAATTTTTACCCTTCTCTAACTGTCCATGTTTTCAGCTGTCCTAACTCAAAATTCCAGTTCAGTCACTTGAGAAATACTTTTGATTTCTAATAAACACACCTTGAAAAAAGTTGGAGGGTTTTTAGTAGACATCTGTTTAACTCTACCTATTTCTATTATGAAGTGCTAGTCCAGTACATTGCAGAAAAATACAGCTGGGAGAGATCCCCACTGCAAAGTTGTCTAATCTGTCCCCTTCGTGCAGGACAGTATCAATGGTAATGCTATCATGCCAGATGGATGGCTGGCTAGTCTGTACTGTAATACCAGTAATGGTGAGGATTTCACAGCCACTGCAGATATACTGTGCTCTACTATTGCTATCATTTGAAAGGTTTGGGGTTTGGGGTTTATTTCTTTTCTCTAATTTTTAACCTCAGTCTCACTTGGTGAAAGCTTTAAGGAAGTCCCACAGAGAGCAGGGTTGTTCAAAGGGTACACAAACGGAACAACTGTGCCAACTGGGGTAAAGAACAAATAATCTTTCTGGGCTGGAATTCCTGCAAGAAAGTGGTAAAAGAAGAAGGATAAGAAGGTCTGAGGAGAAGTCCTGTGGACCTCAAAACTGTGGTGAACAGAACCCAAAAGCTCTGAAATGGCAACTGGGGGAACTGAGCAGCCAGGTTAAGCGTCCCTTTTCTGACTGTGTTTCCATGTAGGGATAATGTCTCAGCCATTGTAAGTCATGACACTCAAAAGAGAAGATAACAGTGTCCTAAAAACGAGCCTTAACTGTAACACACAGAGGAAAGAGGAGGGGGAGAAAAAGTCTGTCTCATGGTGAAAGAAGCTACTCTCTGCAATGAAACTGCAAATTAATCTTGCAAAGTCTTTGATAACTCACAAGCAACAGACTCAGGGACAGCTATAAATAAACCACTTAAGGAAAGCAGACAGCTCCAAGATCTAACTTACTCAGTTTTCCCAAAAACACACTTCCCATTGAGACACCATATTTCACTGTTAGACACTGTATTCCATTATTCGGGGGGATAATCGATTAAGTCAGAGGACAGGACTGAGATATTCCTTGTCAGGTGTGTCCCAGGAGTTAAGAGAAGCTCAGCTCTTGCATTCCAGAATTCAGCTTTTAGTCAACACAGGACTTCAGAGATGACAAGAACATGGAAAAGAAGGTGATACTGGGATTTTAGTGTTGCCACCCAGTTTTAATTTGCTTCTGGCACTTGTATGGCACGGCCCTGGTCAACAGGGAGGTACATCCAACCCCGCTCACCAAAAGACTTCAGCCTTGGGTAATTTTACAGAGAAGGGCTAAACTGGCTAAACATTATTCAACCAAACCTGAGCCTTGGTAATTGAAAGAAGAATATGGCTCCATAATGTGCTAAAAGCAATCAGTGAATGGGCCATCTTGCTGCCACATACTTCCAAAATAATACAGACAGCTTAGTTTTTTTTAAGACTCTTGTCCATGTTCAGACTAATCACAAAGAGAAAAGATAGCCTCTATAATAAAGCTGTTTATCTGAAATTAAAAACTGGATTAATTTTTTCCCTCCTACACTACTAGAATATCATCCAATTTCTATCATCTTCCAAAACACTTTTTAATTGAAACATTCGCAATTAGAAACAAAAGCAAAAAAAATCACAATTGCAAAAGGTGCCTAATTAGCAAACCCAAAGGCACACATCTTTCCACAAAACTGATACATTTCAGGCAGTAAATCCAGTTCCCAAATGCACCTACTACGGCAGGGCTGGAAGGACAGCACAGTTTGTGAGCTGAGTGCATGAACGGACCAGCAGAATTTTGTCTGCTGTTCAGAGGCAACAGATGCAGACCCTTATCTGCAGGACTGCAACAGCCCTTTTTCTAAGTGGAGAATAAACTTATTTTTCAATGCATTAGCTTATCCTGCAGCACTATTTCCTTACTCAAGGAAGGATTGTTTTCCATAATACAAAAAGCTATTACAGATTTACTATGTGAGCAAACTGGGAAGTTAAATAATTGCTAAGTAGAGAAGATGAACAAACAGCTCTATGGATCTCCAAGTAATCAAAGTAGGAAAAAAACCATCAATTCCTAACATTCAGCATTTAGCTACAATCTACTGGTAATGGACACAAATAAGAGTTCATACACAACAGAAGAAATGACAGTGAGTACACATACAACTTCTGGCAGTAAGATAATTAGTCAACTCCAAACTTTTAACTATACTTGTAAAACTTCCCCAGCAATGTCACAGCTGAGGGGAGCAGGGTAGGGAAGCAGGAGAAAGGAAGGTGGAAGGGAGGAAAATTACCACCATCCAACAAAGAGATTCCTTTCAGGGTCATGGCATAAATGACCACCACGTGACACAGAAAATAAATAACCCAACCAGATGACACAGAAAGCATTATGTTAAAATACACAGGAAAATGGTTACCATGACTTCTGACACAAGCAAATGCATTCATAATAATTTGGGGGATTACAGTCCAAAATATTCATGACATATTCAGTCATATTCAGTCACATGACTGAACTAAGTCAGATAACCCTTGGTCATGGAGCTTTGATCCTGGAGCTTTACATCCAGCTGTGCCAGACTTAAGCATAGAGTAGATAAGTGATCTAAGAAGGAAGACAGCAAGACATTTTTAAAGCACATTTTTGCTAGTTTACTATCTGGACCTAGGAAACAGCACACCAGCCACAGTGCTTCCATCTGCCGTGCCTGCCAAGATCCTTTTTTGCAAACAAGGCGAGACACAGATGGAGCAGCACATAGCTGCTCTTGAACTACCATGAGAGCCCCTGGTTTCACTTCTGCTCACACTGCCTAAATGGAAAGCAATCTCAAACCAAATATTGAGCACCTTTTTCTTTAACCTCAGCAATTCTTTTTGCAATGTGTGGTGCCAAGCCTCATTTGTTTTTCTTTTTCTATAAAGAAAAACATCTAGAAACAAGAAGTGAGCCTCCCTACGCAGCTAAAACTGGACAAGCAAGGTTTGATCCCAAATCACTACAATCACTGCAAGGCATAAATAAACTTCAGCTACCACAAGTTCAAGCTCATATATATGTTTGTTTCTGCTTAGTTTGAAAATAATACCTACTAGCTATAAATGATAGGTTCTGCTGTGCCAATATTATGGTCTACTAAGTACAAAACAGCATTTCATTAGCAAAATTGAAGCGGCATCTAACCATCTTTAAAGTGTCCTTTTTTCAGATGTATCAATTAAACTGCAAATGGACAACTGTAGGAAAAATATGTTCTAGTAGAGGCTGTCCTAAGCAAGTGATCCATTCTCATGCACAGTCATTTGAACAACAGCAGGGCAATAATGACTATTTTCAGGATCAGACCCTAACAGTTAAACTCACCTAATTCAGGCTTAACTGCCATTTTATCAAAGTATTTTTATATTGCAAATTTAAAGACATTCCTATTCTATAATAAATGGGATGAGTTACTTGTTTTCAAAAAAGCTGCTTAAATATTTTTTGACTACCCACCAAGCTTCCTCCTGACAAAGACTAACCCAGTCTGACTATACATCAGACTTCTAACACTTCGTTCCAGGGACCAGGAAATTTTCAATAATCAGAGACTCCTTTGTATCCAGGGCTAGATGGAAAACCTTTGGTAAATGGAGGCAGAACAAAGCAGCAATCATAGCAGCTTTACAAAGGATCTAAACCCCACACTTCATAGTGCTTCTCTTCTGCAAGAGCAGAGGAATGAGAAAGGCTGTCTCCTTTGCCAGGAACCACCAGGGAAGCAGGGAATGACCATCGATGTGGGGAGTATCAACAGACTCCCAATTCTGACTTTTCCCAAGAAGACTGCTGAGACTAAGAGAATGACACAGATCTCTCTATCCCAGTATCCTTGTGTGAAAAAGGTCATCTGAAAGCTGCCCTAAAGCTAACTGGGGTACAACTGTAAATTTTAATCTTGTAACACAAGCTCTACAGAACTGATAATGTATAAACTCCAATGTTCACAGTTAGTGAAGGTTATGGGGAGAGTGACAGGCATGGAGGTAATGCATAAGCTGCTCTGTAAAAGAGAAATTTATTAAGAGCTTATATTTTGGACTAAGAAACACAGAGGGAAGTGATTACTCCTCCCTTAAAGGAAAAAGAAAGGCAATTTAAGCCTAGAGGTAGCTGATACAGAATGCCAGCTGAACTAGAGGAACTTCTGGAGGCCTCTGGGATTACTGGAGAGATGGAAGAAGAGTTGCAGTAAGGTAATTAGAGCTTCAGTAGAAGAATAAATACTCCACAGGCAATCCACAGGTTCTCCTCACCTCTCACCGCTTCTTTTCTGCAGCAGTGACATCTGCTTGTGAAAGCTGAGGGAAAGCTCTCTCTCACTCAACTCATTAGTTACTAATCCTCCCTGGAAGCACAACAAGGGATGCACTACCAGGAGGAGCTGCCAGCTCTTCTCTCCACTGCTCCGAGGTGCAGTCTCGGGGGTCTCACAGGTGCTCACCCAGGAACAGTGATGCTCTGGTGGAGCCACAGGCCCCGAGTGCACTTCGAGAGAGAAAGACACACCACCCCAGGGCAGCTGAGCCATTATTCAGGTGACTTTTTTCACTGTACTTTTCTCCTTCTCCACTTCTTCATGCCCCAGAGGGAAAGAGACTGCTGTTTATAGGCAGGCTGCTGTAGCACCTTGCTGGGGAATGATCTGAAGGGGGCAGGAGGAAGAGAGTGATGGCAGCAATCCATTGAGGATTCGCTCTCTCAGCTTTCTCCCTGTGCAAGGCATTTTGGTTATCCACATCATGATCTCAAAAAGACTCTGTCTCTCCTTTGCCCTGCAATGGTGAAACAAAGCCCCATGATGATATTTCCACCTTCCAGAGGGCCTGCTTTATAAGGAGTACTGAAATAATTGTGACTTCGATAGCCCAGAAAAATGCTGCAGCAAATTGTGCCTCAGCACTGGTCCTGGCCACTGCCATGATTCTGAAAATGTTATGTGCAGCTCCACTCTCGTGTCATCTCTCAGCCTCAGGTATGCTGCACAGAGGAAAGAAGGTGACAATGTTCTGGATTTCAGTCAGCATTCCTTAGCAGGTAGAAAAGCTGAAAGAAAAGACATCTGCACAGCTTATTCTTTATTCCACAGCTGAGGCCATTGGTGTCAGCTAGGATTTGCACTGCAATACCACATACTTCAGAATTGGTTAATAAAGCTGTGACCTCCAAATTTAGCACTGCACTAAGAGACTTTTTCTCAGGCTGCTCTGTGCCCACAACAAGCAGCTGGAGAGACAGGGAAAAAGAGAAGACTTAGGTTAGTCTCTCTGCAGGGAGAGAAGTAAAGCCAGCTGACTTCTCTGCAAAAACAAAAAAGGTTTAGTTCCTTTTGTGGCCAAGGCTATACACAAATCTTTATTACTATCCTTGTTTTTTAGAGTATTAATAATCTACCTGACATTCCACTTCTCATAAATCTTTCCTGAAAAGACTCAACCAGCAAACAAATGCATTTATTTCAGGTGACTTGACAGAAATACTTTTATATGTTTTTTTTTCTCAAGGATTTTTCACAGCCAGAGATCCAAGACCAAGTCCAGAAGGACATGAAAAACTGAACTTAAGAGTACAGCTAACAGGACTTTTTCATTGTTTTATAGGCACCCACTCATCTCTAAACAGTAAAATTTCTTTAAACACCTGTTCTGTATTGCCTCACTCTCAATAGCAATTTAGTTTCCCTTAAGAGTGTTTTTGTGTGTTCTTTAGCTGATATTTAGGCCACAGGTCCCCAAAACAGAAGGAAATTATCAAAGCCATTCACTATGGGAATTTTCTGTATCTTCATTGCTAGCTAGACCTCCATGTGCCACTTGTGTGTTTACATAAACTCAATCATGTTTTAGGTACCAGTACACATTATAGAAACACCATAAACAAACCAAACTGCTACAAGATTATTAAAATTGCTAATCCACTTCCATGGTACTTTTGTTTTTATTCAAAGCTGTAGTTCAATGTATCAAGTTTCAACTCATTCAAATATTCTTCTATAAAATAAGATTTGCCTAAAAGTTTACCCTGATTGGAAGGGGTCTGACAAAAAAATCTTTTTTATGAGACCCAATAATAATCCCTTTGATTTTAATGCTGTCAGCTATGCTGAAGTAGGAGAGAAAACTAATTCCCTATCATTTCAAGGCTTATTTTTGTGGATGCTCACGCTTGTATGTTCTCATGGGAAACCAGCACACCAACCAGAGCTCACTCTCCCAAAAAACGTAGACAATGTGAAAATATTTTCTCTGTGTCAAAAGTACATGGAGAAGAGTACTTCTAGGGTGGAAATGCCTACCCTAGGAAACATCCCATAAGGGAAAGGTCTATGTTCCAGACTATGCTCTTGCCAGCTCCTGAAGGACCATGACTTTCTGAATGTCCCTGAGCAAAGACCCAAAACCAAATGCACCAAGAGCCTGCACATGCACATCCAACCCTACAGCATCTGTAATTAGGAACTAGGATGAAAAGTATCTTTTTTTTTTTTTTTAATGGCTAAATCTCTAGTAATGGTCAATTAGGTATCTACACAGTGCCAGCAGAACTGTATATCACTTGGTTTATTTGGTTCAGAAAACTCATTTAATGTGGCAAGCATGAAGTGTACAACACTTCTCCCTAGGGAATGTATTTTTATATACTAGGATGAATTTAATATTTACTTTATTTCAATTGACTCATTTTTCCTCCAGAATCTGAATCAAACACAGTATTTCCTGTAAAGTAAACCTTATTTTCAAGACCAGAAAGCTTCTCTCTAGTGTCATTGTTATATTTCAATATCTGGTATCCTCCCTCTCTAAATATTTAACTTTTTTTGTTGTTGTCATTGTTGGAAAAGGGGCTTACCATTGGTTTAGTATTTGGTACAATTTTGGAGCACACTATTATGGTAACTTATTCTCCTTTTTTCAAAGAGATTAGAAAAGTCACCAGGCAATTACACTCAGAAAAAGCTTTGGAAAAATCTATTATTTATATTTAGCAGGACTTCCTGTATTTTGCTGTTTTACATCTAGGCCCTACACTCATACACAATGGCTTCATAAAAGAATTTTTATAGTTCCCACTTACATACAGTTATCCAGACCTCTTGAAACAAGATAGTTTTCTACAACACAGCTAACGACACTGTACAGAGCCACTCAAAACCACAGCAGAGCCAACACTTCGAACTCAATTGTTTAGGAAAAGTGACTTTCCTAAAAATTATCCCCAAAAAATAAGTAAAAAAAAAGAAACAACCCTGTTGAGAGTTAAAGGAGCACACCTAAAAGTTCCCAGGAGGCACAAAAGTGCTCACCTGGAGACAGGCTCTGCCTTTGTACCTGTGCACACTGGTGGAAAAAGCTTCTCTGGGTCTTTCAGGCAGTGGTTCAAAAAATCGACACTGGCTGCCATCCCTGTGCCCTGCCAGCGCCCAGGATAAGCAGCAGCAGACAGTTTTGTTTCTGTCACTTGCACTGCTCCCCCCAAACAGCACCTGAAACAAAACTGCTCCCCCCGGGCAGCACCTGAGATCAAACCATAGCTCTGGTGCCTCTTCCAGTGCAGAGGTCCAGGCCTGGCCTTCCACGTTCTCCACGTGCCATCTCCCACAAAGACTGGACCTAGAAGCTATTTCTATCCTCCTCAAGGGTTTCACTGATATGCTCATTAAGGATTTTAGATAGCCTTGCACCACCCCTCTGAACAAGCCCTGGTGTTTTCCTTGCCTGTGTGGGCTGAGAAACAACAGATAAATCTGGAGAACTGAGACCAACTCAAAGCCTTAAAGGCTGCTACTAAAGGTAAAGGCAGGGTGCCCCGAACTACTAAGAAAATTCTCCAAGAGCATCTACTTATGTATTTTATACTATTTCAACACATATTTGTAGTTCTGAATGGTTACAGTTAATATTTTGCCTAAATATGTTTTGGCTAAGAAATTTCTTCAGAACAAAAAAAAAAAAAAAAAAATTAAGACCCTATTATCCAAAACCAAAAAGGGTGATACTCTGTTCTTAATTTTACCATATTGAGTTGAACTATGGTTAAAACAAAACAACTCAAAGCAAACAAACACAAAATTTTAAAATCCCCAAAGCCAAACCACCCTACCTCAGTGAAACTTTATTTCCACTCATCAGAGAATAAAATGTATCTTCTATAAAACCTGTTCCTGAGAGAATGAAAAAGGCACGACTTAAGATCAGTTGTTTCCCTATTGCCCAGAATGAGTCTGAATACAGCCACAGGTGTAAAGCAGTGTGTGCACCATGTATCCATTCACAACCTGCTCAGCTAAACATAAAAGTTTGTAATCCAATGTTGCACAGCTTGTCACTAAAAATCTTATAATTACACCCCTGTTTGGAAGACTACTGGGTTATTAATGCTCAGCAATAAGGATGAAAGTAGACAATTTATTACTATTTGGCACTGAACGTCAATCAATTCAACTAAAAAGAACCTATTTAAAAAATAATAAAAAATGAATAATATCTAAGCTTAGCACGCTTCCTGCTTATCCGAAAAGTCTATCTGATTATATTGAGTTAGTCGGCAAGGTGGATTTAAAGCAATGTATTTGAACTTCACTGGCGTTATGGGATCCCAATGCAGAGCAATAATTGTGAGACAAAACTGAGCTAACAGAGAGTGGCCCCGAGTCCCTGTTCGATCCGTGTGTGACGGGGGAGCTGTGCAGGAACAGGTTCCACCCCGCTGCAGCGCTCAGCTCAGCCCCTCTGGGACAGGAGCAGGGGCTGTGGGCGCTTTGGGGGCTGCAGACACAAGCAGGACACAGAGCTGGTCCAGTCTGTGGCTGGAACAGTGTGACACAGCCAGAGTCAGTCTGCACTTGACTAAAAGCACTCTGTGCAGGAGCTGCTTTGTGCAGGAAGAAATTAGAAAGATGAGTCACCATCAGTTGGCATGAAGGCTCTGGGATGTGACACCTCTGGTCACAAAGTGGGGACCAGTTCTACTTGTACTGAGTATCAGCAAAACCTTATTTTCTGTTGTAGCACAGTTAACTATCATATAAAACTGTTCTTCCTGATAAGGATCTTGTGAAATTGTAAGTAAAGCATAGTTTAAAAAAAAAAAAAAAAAAAAAAGCCTGGGAAGAAACTTGCCATTTCCATTAAATATTAACCTTCTGAAAGAGCAAGTAAGGACTAAAACATCTCTTATCTTAATTAGTTTAGTAGAAATGAATTTAATTTATATTGTAAGGTTGTATTTTCTATTACAGATCCAGGGCAAGGAAGGGCAAACTTTTTAGAACTATCCATTTATATAAAAAAATATTATTGTTTAAAGCATCAGTCCAATAATTTTTTGGTCTTATCTTTAAGCATGGACTTCAGTGGTGCTCCTATGTGCATCTTTTGCCAAAACCATTAAGGATTGAGGGATTAAATTCACAGTAAAGTGCAAACAAACACAAAACAGCTTTTCAAACATTGGTATATTGACTTGAGTAGTCTAATAGTGGCTAGAGGTTTGTCTTCATCTAATTTGACCTTCAGTTTAGTTTGACCTCTCAGGCAAAGAAGTCTAGACATTGAACTTGATTGAACTCAACATTTTTGCTTTTCTAGGTTGTTCTAAATAATTTTAAGCACACAATCACTAATACAGCTAACACCATGACTTACTCTAACAGTAAAACTGTTCACAGGAAATTTACTTTGACTGCAGAAACAAAAATGCCAGTATTTGAGAGGAAAATGCCAAAACCATGTCCATAGATGAAAAGTTGATGTATATATATCAGAAATAAAACTGTTCTTTAAAAAGGCAAAGAAATGCAACTATTAGCCCCCTCAAATCAATAACCTCTGGTAAGCTCTGGGACCCAACAAGAGAAAGTGCCTCCTCAATTCTTTCCTGCAGCTTTGACTCTGTGTGTGAAATATTAAAAGTGAAAATACAGTTCAGTTTAATTACAAGAAAACATTACTAGTGATGTTCACGTGTTAATTCTCCCCATGCTACACGAGCAGCTGAAATCTAATGACACAGAAAGACCATTATTTTAATTATCCCTATAAAAAATAAGCATGTAGACGACTAAAATGTTATTGTTTCCTACGAGCACTGTCTCAGTAGAAATGCTTTTTAAAAAGCAGAACAAAAATTCAAACATTATCTGGACCAAAACTTTTTCTATTAAAAACATGCTGTAAGCATGTTAATAACTGGATTAAAAATTACTTCTTCGAGTTCTAAGGCGTTGCCAGGACACTAAGAAACCACAGCTACAAAAGTTTTCCTCTCAAAATCAATTAAAGCTCAGACTTCACCGTTGGCTTTTTGAATACCACACAATCTATATGGGTGTAATGTAAGACTAGTTTTTATTTATTACTCAGCTACTAGAAACCTCAGCATATGGGCCAAGCCAAATTAATCATCAACTTGGTCACTGATTTGCCAAGGCACAGGAAAATTATGCTCAAATGCATTGTTTGTATATATTTTAAATCTTGACAAAGCAAGAAATGATCCTTATCATTAGGTTGTCATCCCCTTGTAAAAACTGACTTTACCTAGCACTTATACAAATAAGAAATACCCTTAGAACAGTACAGTGGTTATTCTGTACAGTGGTTCTGTACCAGTTGAATGACAAATGCAAAGGTCTTAAAGAAAGAACCCACCTTTCTCAATTCCTCTGAAGTTTGAAGAAAAACTTTTGAGTCTGTACAACCACTGTAAACTATTACACTCTCCTAAAGTAACCATACTAACAGGTGATGCTACTCTTTCATTCACTCTGCCCTTAACAGAGACTCTGGTTCAATTACAACAGATTTTAAGCAGCATTCCATAAAGTGCCCTGTGAGGATGTTGAATGGCTACAGAGACTTATTGACAGCTTGCATTCTGTATTGTTACAGCAAAGCTTTATATTCTTAAATTGCTAGAACGATGCTACTTCTACACTTCTCTAGGACACATGCATTTTGAATGTCTTTGATCTTACATAATGTTCTAGCTACACAACTAAACCTTACAAAGTCTCATTTAATTCTGTGTTCCTGCATTTTAATTCTGTTATAATACCTCTTTCCTCCACATAATACAAGATTCTGTAAATTTAAACAAGTACAAGCCAAACATTATATATAAATATTTAAATATTTATGCACACACACATAACACACACACACAGACAGTACTTGCCATTACATTCTGAGCCTTTTAGAACAACATTTAAGCATGAAGTAAAAAAAAAAGGCATAAAAGCACATATTAAGACATCAGTACTATTAAATCCCCCGAAATTGCTACAAATAGATGTTTACACAAGAATCCTAACAAGAAGTGTTGAAAAAGGAGTCTGGTTCAAAGCCAGAGAGTTAAGAGCTCAATTCGCACCCATCCGGCACCTTATTTAAATTTCAGTCTGGGCGTATGCAGGAGACAGAGCAATCTCTTGTCAAAGTGCCACTCCACGGCAGGTGTAGCGGGGACGCGCTCCGGTGTCAGCACACGCCGGTACATTGTCTGAGCGCTGGATGTGATACATGCCAGCAATCCCTGCCTCCACAGCCAGGAATTTATTATCCAGAGCAATTCCCAAACAGCTCCATCGCAGGGCTACGCGTGAAACACCAAAGCGCTTCGGTGTTTATTACCTTCGCAAACAACAAAATATCACCGTCCCCCAGTGCTCCCCGCAAATCTGCAGCAATGATGCAAAGCAGCAATTTTTTTTTTTTTTTTAAATTCCCTTTCGGAATACAAATGCCTGCTTTCTCCTCTTGCTGCCTGTTCCTAACCGAGACGCGCTGTGCACAATAGTTTCTGAATCACCAATACCTTCCCACACTGTTGGCAAACACCGAAGGAATAAATAATAACACTGTACTACAATCTCGGAGGAAAAGGGGAAAAGAAAGTAAATAAATAAATTAAAAACCAGCAGCTTAAATAAACAAAGACAACATTAAAACACCGTGAAAATATAAGAAATACCAGCGGTTAAGGACGAGGATTAATGGGCAGAAAGGCAGCAGCGGCAGTTATTGCAGAGGCACAGAGAATCCTCCTTCCCTGGAACTCGTGCAACTAATGACCTCTCCAAGTGCTGAAATGCGCGGCTCGGCACAGCCCGCGCTGTGACACTGACACACACACAGACACAGACACACAGACACATCCCAACTTGTCAACTCCAGGGACGCAATTACAGCGGGGGGTGCCGGAGCCGCGGAGCCCCGAGCGCTGCGGCTCTGCGGAGCGCGGCGGAGAGGGGAGAGCCCCGGGCATGCCGGCGAGTGAGAAGTGCAGAGCATTTACCGGCGGCGGCAGCAGGTTGAGCAGCCCGAGCGCCTCTCACCGTCTCTGGGCGATAACTTCGCACCGGTGCGGATTCCTTCAGTGAGGAGAGGACACCCCTTCCTTCCCTGCCCTTCCCCGCCTTCGCTCTGCTCTCGCTGCGCGTCCCGTCCCTCCTGCCACGAGCGGAGCGCCGGGAAGCAGCAGAAGCGGCGGGAAGCAGCAGAATCCCCGGGAAGCTCCGGGAAGCAGCGCCGGGCAGCGCCGCAGCCTCGCGCCGCCCCCGGGGAGCGCGGGAGCCGCGGGGGGAGCGCGCGCCGGGNGGATGGGGACGGGGACAGGGATGGGAGCGGCAGCACCGCCGCCGCCGGCGTGTCCTTGTTCCCTTGACCGTCCCTGCGCACAGCGGGCGGCTGCCCCGGCCGGGCGCTGCCGCAGAGGCGCGGGAGGCGGGGACGCCCCGGGTCTCCGGCGTCAGGATGCTCGTCCCGCCGCCCCGCCGAGGCGGTGCGGGTCGGGAGGGGACGGTCCCTTCCCGGGGCCGCCGCTGCGCAGCCCGAGGAGCGCGCGGAGGCAACAACAGAATTTGGGCAAGAGAGAAAAGAAAAGATTGTTAAAAAATCGCTTCCATCTTCTTGCCACAAGTTAGAACCGTTCCAACAACTGTTGTCACTTCTGCAGAACAGAATTGCTTTAGCCTCAAACATCGTGTTCTATATGTTACTTCCAAATTGTGCTCAGAATACTTATCTTTTCTCTGAAATAATTAAATGTTGGCTATTATTCAACCTTTAATTTCTCCCTCCACATTGCTACGCATCTGTCAGAACACCAAAATCAGAAGTGTTAAAGCAAAGTAGATCAGGAAACAAGACTGACAAAGTACAAGGCACAAGCTGATGGCAACCTGTAAAACTTTGTACATATCCTTGGCGAAGCCAGGAGGAAAGTAACAACTGAAATTAACCAGGAATCAGAAACAGCAGTGAAAAGGAGCCTTGGACACAGGCAATGCACAGCAGCCAGCAGGGCTAACAGTGCCATAGATCGCCTTCATGACTATATTCCATACCATAGAAAATCCCTGTAGAGAAATGCAGTAAACTGGAGCACACTGGATTCACTGTAGTTGGGGAAAGTGCACCGTAAATTTCTGATTAGAGAGAAACTACAGCAGAGTTAATTTTCCAACTGCAGCTGTAGTTTTGTAACTGTCAACAAAGAGCAGGAGTTTTAAGGGGCAATCCAGAAACCAGCAGGGAAGCATCTCTCAGCTTTTCAAGGTTAATTGAGAAAAGGGGAGCGTTGAACATACTGGTAGAGCTTGGTAAATTACATCCAACGCTGTCACTTGAGGACTGCATCTATTCACAGGAGTGAAGAAGATCCACAGTACCACAACTTCTCCCTGGCCTCATCTTTTTCCACGGCATTTCACAGATTTCAAGATGTGTCCTTGTCTCTAAAGCCGTGGTCAAGATTTTAATGTGTGTGTGTGGTGATGTGTTGATTCTGCTGAGAAACTTGTGTACAGATAGACTGTGACAGTCATTTTACTGGAAACAACATTTCTGCTTGAAAATAAACTAGATTGCAAAAATGAATGCTGGAGAAGTCTCAAAAAGACTGTTGCAGTTAAGTAATGAGTCGTCCCTATCATGAAAGAAAGACAGAATTACACTGAACTTGGAAGCAAATCTTGTCAAACTACATTTTGATGGATGCAAGTGTCAGTGAAAAACGTAATGGAAAGTCTGTAATAGCAGTCCATAAAATGTTTGACTTGATGCTTATGATGATTAGGCAAATTAAGAAAATTCAGAATTCATTCACCTCATACAGTCTAAAGATATTTGGAAATCTTCACCTCATTGGAATGGCATACAGAATATTACAAAGCTACAGACCAGTGATTTGAGAGAGAACAAGCAAATGGCTTATTAAATGCCATGCAGCAAGGGTTTGTTGCTGGTCAATTATGATGGATATGGGTTAATGGCACAGACCAATCCAGTTGCCTTGGTAAGGTGGCCTCATTTGTTCAACAGAGCTGGTGAAGTCAAGGTCAGGCATCTAGTGAAAAAGAACACGGGTGACATTTCAGGCTGGGGGATTGTTTTCTGGAAGGCAGTTTACTATAAGCAGCATTAGTTTGTCCTGGTGAATAACTGAGTACATGCTCCCACTGTTAGGGGTTAGTGAAGATGACAGCTGGGAGTGGAAGGGTGGCAGAGAGTATCAAAACAAAAATAACCATGTCGAGGCAGTTTCAGTAAGACCAATGTGGGAATTTGTGGCTTTGTGTCCACATTCAGGATTAATGTTAACTATATAAATCCAGACTATCTGAGAGACAATTAATGTGGGTTTTAGAAGGATAACTGTGTCGTATCCCTAAAGAGAGTGTCCTAACAGAAGACAGGGAACCATGCTCTCTCTTCCTCTTCTCTGTTTAAATTGATCTTGGATTCCTTTAGATGTGGTGGTACAGCTTCAGTGGAAGACAGGTTTCTTCCCATCCGTTTAATCTGCAGGTGAAGGTATTCTCCTGGAAGTGGTAGTGAATACGCATGAGGCTGCAGAGAATAACCCAAACACCTAATTTCTTGGGTTAGGTCTCTCTAACTACTGGATTACTCAGTAAACGGTGACCATAGGCTACTCCTCCTTCAGCACATTTTAAATGCATTAGCTCTGTTTTGTTCTTTGGAGGAAAGAATGTACATGCCTACCTTTAAGAGCAAGTTCCATGCAGTGAATCTGAAGTGAATATAAGTGTATTTCTTCAGCTTTTCTCAAGGTGCCTGAGGAATGGGACTGCAGCTGTGTCACAGGTTGCTGCATCAGCCACTGCTCCGTGGTTGAGCTGCTGAAAAGGCACAGCCTGGAGCCTGCACGTGTCACCAGCTCCAGCCCTCAATGCCTTCAGGGGCTCTCTCGGAATCGCCTTGTCACTTACACAGCCTGCTGACACGAGAGCATCTTGTCCACTTTCAGAAGGGCCATGGCTCTCTCTTTTCACACTTCTTTGAAAAATTGACCTTCAGTGTGATTTGAAAGGAAAGAAGAAAGGAGGCAACAGGAAAGATTAGCAGTTTACTGGTGGTAACTGCCTGTCCCCTCGCCTTTTAAGCACACGTTTGAATTTTCTAACCTGGAACTGCTGATTTTTCAGTGTGTCCCTATACATCATTATTTCTCCATTAGGTATGTAGATGCTCCACCACACACACTGCTATAGCTTGATCAAAACAGGCATGATAAAAGGATTTCTGAAAGTTGATGCTATATAAATACATTGTACAACGAAGGTGAAATTTTAGAAGTGCAGCATGATAGTAATAGGAACATTTTACCTATAGAATGTGCATTCTGGTCTTGCTTAGATTCGAAATAGGATCCTTCTGAAAGTTATATTGCATCTCAAATGTAAGTTATGGGATTGATGGAGTGGTTACCTGGAGGAAGTTCACTGGCTGGCATCACACAAGAGGTCACTCCAGCTGATAACCATAATTTTCTCCAACCCTGTAAGCTGGAAATTGTGAAATGCAATGATCCATTGTAACAACATAGGACTCTTCAGAATTAAAGAGAGAGCTTATCTTTCTGAACAATGCCTCTCAAATGTTTTAATGTGTTGTAAAGAGGATTATCTTAATTAATTGGTACAATTTCCTACATTTATTATATATACTGCAATATCATTAGTCAGTCATGCATCATGCAACTGCCCCTGATTTAAATGTCCAATTTTCATTCTTAATCCTATGTCTGTAATTGCATAGTAAGAAATAATAGAAAAAGTAATAGTAATTAAAAAAAATACACATATGAGTATCTCTCTGTTCCAAGGAAGGAACCACACCATGGTATGGGAGAAGTAGCTGTGTATCATGTAGTAAGCACTTAGCAGAGAAAGAAGGAGTGGCATGATACAGAATTTTAATACACTGGAATCACCATCTTTGGTAATTCAGTAAGTGTGGTATATGTTTGACATTGCAATAAGGGAGTTTGTGTCACCTCCTAAATATTGCCAGAAGCTGTGTGTAATTCATCAAACAAAAAGAAAAGAAAGGTGTTAAAATTGTACTAGTATTTTCAGGTAGTTTCCAGTCTCTTTAGCCTTTTTTTTTTTTTTTTTTTTTCCTTTCCCTTTTATAGGCAGCCTTACTCTTATCATTGTAAGAATGATAGCCTGTCTTTGAAGTGGCTCAAATGGAAGCACCGAGCAGGTAGAAAGCCACTTGCTATGTGCTTGAACAGCTCTCAACAATGCAAAGCCATCAACAAGGTTGAAGTTTTGGAAGAAGAAGAGGAAAAAAAAAAGATGTAAAGTCTTTCCACCTGCTCAGTGGAAAGTTAAGAAAATGTGAAGACTTTTGTAGGCATGGAACGCTGTTGTACTTCAAGGAATTGCTGTCTGCAAATGAGCAGGTTCAGTATGCACAGCCAGCCCTAGTGGATGCAAAACTCACCAGAACAGCACTTGTGTGCTGTGGTGTGTGTTCTGTATACAAGAAACTCTGAACTTACACACCTGACCTCTTTTTTTCCCTATATGACCACAAATAGTTGAAAAGAACTTAGAAGAATATGGCTATTAACAAAGTGTAAAGTGGATTAGTACCAGCTGGAAACAAATGATGAGTCTTTGCTCATCTGGCTGACCAAGAGGAGAATTCACTTGTCACTGAGAAGAATTTTTGTGTTTAAGTTGTCCAGCTCTCAGGGAAAAACACCTTGTGGGTGTTAAACTTAGGTGTCACTGTTGAAGAGTTGGTAGGATGCATTGCTTCCATAGTGGTTACTGTGCTAAGAATGCTTATATGATAATCCTAAACCACAAATACAAATGTTAAACTAAAGACATAAATATCAGGACCATTCTTATTCTGTGCATCAGGACCCAGACCTCTTACTTTCTTCTGGCCCACGCAGTTACTGGAGTCATACTGGTTTCTAATGACTTTTTAGATGCCATAGTTCCCAAATACTGAAATCTGTGCTGTCATTGCTGCTGTAACATTAATGGAAGATACAGTTGTTAACTACTCCTCAATTTGGTTTTGCAAGCTCCTGTCTGAGTGTAATTGCAATGTTAATTCTCTCAGCCATTTTAATGACTCTGACACCACAGAGGATGAACAGTTTCACTTGTATTCCTGCTGTAATTACTGAGAGGTTGTAGCCATTACATTAAGAAAAACTATTTGCTTTATGTACTTGTCTGTATATGGTTTTTGAGAGTGGGAGAAAATACCACCAGGTGATTATGATAAAAACCATGGAGGTCAAGGGATGGTAACAATGAGTTCACTGACAAAGCAAGCTAAGGCTAAAATCAACATTTATTTCTGGTGTCAGGAGTGGTTTTTGCTCAGCTCTGCTGAAGTGGTATTGGTGTGGATGAGGTACCCCACAGACACACTCTGCATGAGATGGAATGAGCCTGATTTTAGGTAAATGGCACCACACACAGACAGTTCTAATACCTAGTCTAAGTGAAAGGTCACTTAAATTCATTTAGCCACAAGAAGTGATAGAATAATATATCTGGAACTATATACAGAGGAAGAAAAAAAAGGCAAGTAGGAAGGTGTAAAGGATGAAGTAGCTATTTTACATAAGATTGAAATTACTTCAGTCAGTCCAAGATTTGAAGCCAGCCTCAAAAGCAATGTTATGTTTGCAGTCTGCTTCAGCAGTGAGCCTGTGAACAAATCCTCTCCTGGAAGTTGCATGTGAAAATGCAAGGAATAATTGGGGATACAATTGTGACAACAAAAAAATCAAACCAAAACAAAAAAAAGAAAAAAAACCCAAACAACAAAAAGCAAGGCAAAACTAGAAGTGTCCAATACATAAAACAGGACGTGCAGTTTGTGACAATTTGCCTTCTGAGTGATACACATCTACCCCTATGCAAACTTCACCCACAGAATTTTTTCCTTCTAAATAACACCACTCTGGAAACTGAGGGAGGAATTAGAGGCTGGGGAAAGCAGAATTTGTTGTCTAAAAATACTTTCACAGATCAGTGAATATTTTAGCTTTCATAGGCTTACTTACCATTATGAAATATAATAGAACAGTATTTTTTTCATTTTCTTAGTACACATTTTCTTAGTACACGTTTCATTTTCTTAGTTCATTTTCTTTGAACTATCAAGAGAATGAAAAATACTAGATAATAATAAACCAACATAAATTTTTGGAATTGGGATAACTTTTTTTTTCCAACAGGTAGCATGAATTCTTTGACATTGCACAGCATTTTAAGTAAAATAATTAAATATTATAGATGGGTCTTTAAGGAAGCTGTTAGTTAATTTTACTTTTGCTCTGTTCGACCTTAATTTTGCCCCATCTTTCATTGCTAACTTTTATGTTCTGTGCTTTCTTATGCCCTCTTTTCTTTTAATGCAAAGTATTTCCTTGAAAAGAAGTTCCGTACAAGCACACAAAAGTATTCAGCTGCTTAATTTATCTTCTGACAAAATCCAACAACTCCATTCAGGATCAGAGCCCTTTTTTTGCTACTGACTAAAGAGGATGACACAGTCCTCTCTCTGTGAAGGTCGTGGTTTAAGTGCCTGATTTCCTGAATACTGTATGAAAGAAGGATGATGAACTTAGCTGTTATCAGCTACTTTGTGTGACGAAAGGTGCAAGATAAAGAGGAACTTTTCATGCCTGATCTCCTTTCATTATCTGTTGTGTTAAACTGCACTGAGCAGTCCCTGAGAAGCCCAATATTTAATGCATTGGCTATAGCAGCACTGGGCAATAGATTTATAAAGTGATATGGTAGACACAGTTTACTTGCTGTAAATATGTATAATGCAAAGAAACACGTCCATTTATCACTTTTACCAGTAGGAACTCTTGCAGTGCAAAAAGAATTTAAGGCAACCATAGAAGAATGGGAAGTTTGATCAGGAAATATGTTTTCAGGGATGTATCATCTACAATGTCTCTTTTAAGGTTACAAAAATACTAATAATCACTAATGAAATGCCTAAATGCTAAAACGTGACTTTTTAACTCTAGATAAATAGGAAAGAATAAACCAAAACTGAATTGAAGGGTTTATTCTGTCTGGATGTTTTATAAAGTTGAAATTTAAAATGCTGAAAAGAGGAAGAGAAAGCAAGTAATCCAAGCAAGAAAGAGAATATTTGCTCAACAAGATTAGTTTAATGTGCATTTTCTTTTCTGTTGTTTTCTTATTTTAATACATATATCTAATTTTAAAAATGTCATGTTTGCCATATAAAATCTGCCAACTTAGTGATCTACAATTTCCTTCTAGGCTTAATGTCACTTCACTGTAATTTTTCTGTATTTTCTAACAGTTTAGTTTTCTGTGCTCATTAAAGCCATAATTTCTTTGCCCCCAAAGGAATTTGTAAATGCTGGTTAGCACACTCCAATACCAGTACTTGCTAAGCAAGTTATTTTATTCCTCCCATTCTCTTGCAAAGGCATGTCGGTATACTTCAGTTATTTAGAATATTTGTCTCAGTGCTCTCACATTATTCAGTGTAAAATGTGAGAATGGCAGAAGTTTCACACTGATACACTTTTGCAGAACCAACATTTGTGAAACTGTATTTATATGTTCTCTGCATCCTCCTGTCCTATTTGTGTTAAAAAGGTGCAGGGGATCCTTTGTACTATTCCTGGCATAAGCTATTCCCAGGCTAATTTCTGATTTCAGGAAAAAAAGAAGGTGTAAGCTGAGACTGTCACATCCTCAATGAGAGCATATACATAGGATATAATGGTACCTCAAAAAGAGAACTTAAAATTCTCTCACTGTCTCCTGAGGAACCTGAAACTTATTTTACTAATACCAGTATTACTTTTTTCCTAATTATCACTATTGAGATAGTAAACTGATATAGAACTCTGAAATATGATATAGTCAGTATAAAATAAAATATAGAAAAAAAATTAAATATAGAAAATCAAATGCAATCTTTACATTGCTAATGAGATTCTGGAACTGGAATTCACTCATCCTCGAGTTCATCATGCACAATTTATCCTGAGAATGCTGCAGTCTCTCAGGTCTGATGACCTGCTTCACTTACAGAAAAACTGACTTCTCCAGTGTTCCAAATAAATATGACTCTAAATATAATTAAGAATATGTGGCTGTTATGTAAGAAGACACAATCCATACTAATTCATTCATGTTCAAATTCAAGCTCCAACACATGTCTAACAATGGGCCACACAAAACTTGGTGTCTGTCCGTGACGCCGATCGTTACTCCTGGCATAATTAAGCTTGTCTCTGGCAATTAATCACCTTGAATGCCAACAAATAGTGTATTTATCTTCATTAGCTTCCTGCTTGGGAGCCTTTCCTTATGCCGTGGAGCAGGAGCTCCAAACACCCCTTTGGCTGCTGAAGGGATGAGGATTCCCTGGAAGGGACAGGATTCCATGGAAGGGACACAGATTCCATGGAAGGGACAGGATTCCCTGGAAGGGACAGGATTCCATGGAAGAGACAGGATTCCATGGAAGGGACAGGATTCCCTGGAAGGGACAGGATTCCATGGAAGGGATGAGGATTCCATGGAAGGGACAGGATTCCATGGAAGGGACAGGATTCCATGGAAGGGACACGGATTCCATGGAAGGGACAGGATTCCCTGGAAGGGACATGGATTCCTTGGAAGGGACAGGATTCCGTGGAAGGGACAGGATTCCATGGAGGGGATGAAGATTCCATGGAAGGACGTGGATTCCCTGGAAGGGACAGGATTCCCTGGAAAGGACACAGATTCCATAGAAGGACATGGATTCCATGGAAGGGACGAGGATTAAATGGAAGGGACAGGTTTCCCTGGAAAGGATGTGGATTCCATGGAAGGGACAGGATTCCCTGGAAGGGACATGGATTCCCTGGAAGGGACAGGATTCCGTGGAAGGGACAGGATTCCATGGAGGGGATGAAGATTCCATGGAAGGACGTGGATTCCCTGGAAAGGATGTGGATTCCATGGAAGGATGTGGATTCCATGGAAAGGACAAGGATTACATGAAAGGGACAGGATGCCCTGGAAGGGACAGGGATTCAGCCATCCCTGACGGGCACAGGCTCTGCCCCTCTGGGAGGGGCCCAAAGGCAGCCCCAGCTCCCAAGGGCTGGGCTGGCACTCTGTGCAGTGAGTGACTGCACAGCCATAGGAAACCCAAGTCTGTTTAAGACTATGATTTTGCATTTTCAGCTTCCTCGTATATTTTAATGAAAGACAAACAGGATTATGGACAGTGCAAATTATTTTTCTCAAGTGAGAAAGAAAAGAGAGGATGCCAGGCTAATTTATTTGCTTTTGTTTGCATCTCTTTTTCCATGATTATCGTAACAAATGAGTTTACTAGCAGGAATGTTTGGTAAAATAATGAAGCAAATATTGTTAAATATTGTGATTATTCATAGCAGAACCTATAAGTCATGTTTCTCCAATTGGAAAAGAGAAATGTGTTGCACAACCTACATACCCATTCAAAAAGAGCTTGAATATTCAAAAAGCTCTGCTTATGAATGAATTACATAAAAAATTATGCACAGATATTATTCAGCAAACAGTTTGAACATATACATCAGAAAAACTAGTTTGTTTGGAAAACTTGCAAACACATAATGGAGCAAAGAAATTATTCATTATGAATTATTTGCACAGCATCTGTCTTACTTTCTCATGTTAATTGCCTCTGCTAAACCACATTTTCACCCCCTCAGTATGTAAATTTAAATGATTTTGCATATTCTCTGAATATCCAGTAAATGCAAGTTTCATTACCTTACCGCTTACATTTTTTTCTCTCTAATTGTACTGGCATTTATATAATTTTAAAATTTGACCTACCAGCTTCCTGTAGATTGCAACCTTTTTCTCTGGATTCTGATTATTGCCTGAAAAGAAAAAAAAATTAAAAAAAAAATTAAACCCCTGCACATTAACTGCATTTGTGAAAGATCTCGTAAGGTATGTGTTAATTCCCACTGTATTTGTAAAAGCTAGGGCTTGTTTTTAACCATGAATTACTTTAAATGTAATTCTTATAAATCTAGGACATGACCCACAATTGATTGGAATTAACAGAGAGAATTTTACTGACTTCTCAGGACCTACAGCAGACCTTCTCCTGCAGGAACTGGGTGATGTATCACCATATCCTTTTGTGCTTCCTAAGAGGTACCACTCTTGTGTAGAATTATTTGTTCTACAAATACAAGCTTATACATCAGGCAGTCTGAGTTCCTGTAAAAATATCTTTTTTTCCCCAGAATTTCGTGAAATTTTGATTCTTAGACCACTGACTTGTGTTGTCTCTCTAAGAAACACCATGAGAAGAAAATGTGCACGTGGTATCCTGTCTTTTCTTGGCCATCACTTCATACCACCAGCAGAAATAAGTGTCTTGTCCAAAGCTGTCTGGTCTTAGAAAATAAATGCAAGTTTAACCCTTCAGACCTGTTAACAAAACGACCCCTTGGCAAAATCTATCCCCCTGGGTCACTGAGAATGGGCCAGCCAAGAGAAGCCTCAGGATTGTCTCTCCTTTATCAGCACACACTTTGTTAGAGACCTGCAGAAAGCACTTGGAAAGTGTCAATGCTGTGCTTAGAAGCCAAGCTCTTTGACAAGTAGAAATACACACTTTTCTAATGGCATGAACACTTCTGTTTAGTATTCCATCCTCAATGTACCACAAAACACATAACCCCTGAAATTATTCTTTGTTTCTATTTTATACTGAGGTTACAAAACACTGTCAGCATGGGTAGAACTAAACATCCTTATTCATTTATTTGCTGTGGGCAGAAACCTGGCTGAATGCTTACAGGAAGTGTCTTGCAACAGCCATTAGTCCTTTGCCAAGGCACAGGAAGCAGATGTTACTGCCTGCTACTAAAAACTCAAGTTTTCTAGCATCCTAGTGGATTACTACAGGGGAAAAGAAATTGGGATATAGTGTTATGATGCACTATTTTTGCATCAATAAGAAATTTCACTAACTTGTGCTCTACAGGTATTTGTGGGTCATAAAAGAATTTCTATCATGAGAAGTTCCCAGTGCACCACAGAGACCTCAGTAGTATTTTCTGGTGCTGATCCATCCACCCTTCTGTGTTGTAATGCACCAGGCCTGGCTGTCAGATCACATCTCAAATGAGCAGCACCAATACAATTTTGGGCCTAATCTTCAGCAACTCATTTTTTTGTAATATACCTCTAGGCTACTAAACACATCTATAGGTCTCTCCTCAGGACAGGATGTGTTGTCCTGCATGCTTTAGCAGTTCAGTGAGCTGAACTGATTCAAATGAGCCTTGAAATGTTAAATACAACTTGCAATATCAAACGCTCTCCTATCAAATAATTTTCTTCCTGTGGATCCTAGGGAGATTAAGGACTCATGCAGTGACTGAAATGTCCACTACTTACATCAAATATCTCAGCACTGTACCATTATCTGCTCACTGGAGGAATGGCTGGAAAATATAACTGCAGCACTTCTGACTTGATTTGTCCATATGGTAACAAGTGAACGTGAAACGTTGAGTAACTGTGTCCCAGTGTGACCAAAGCCTTCATGTACAACCTTGAGGTGATGTTTTCTTTGTAACTGGTGTAGAAATTAATTTTTGGGTAAGAGAGCAAACTAAACGCAGTATGGCTGCACTTCACATTTTCCTTCCATCTGCTTATCTCAAAGTTCAGAGAAAGAAGTTGTCTCTTCTTTATTGTTTTCCTGGTTTTGCTTTCATATCTTGCAGCAGTGTCTGTTTACAGCTTGCTCACCTTCCTTTCCTTCTCAGCTGAATTGAGATGAAGTCTGGTTTGAATCATCCAAAATGCCTTCACCCAAACCACTCCTGTGTGTTCAGAATGGAAGAGTGGGAACTATCAAGACATTTGCTACTTCTTTTCCCCCCCTTTGCTTTGCAGATGCAGAAGAGACACTTAGAGAGGGGTGCTTGTTCTCCTTGCCCTCTTGGGCCTGCTCTGTTTGCTGCTGCAGCCCTTGTGTCCTCGTGCAGGACACACTGAGCCTGAGCTGGGTCTCCTGCCCTAATTCTGGCATGTTCTTGCTGACACACATTTTTGTGCTATAATTAACTTAATTACCATATCATAAAGCAGCAGTATGATTTCGATCTATGCACTTCATGGTAGCCTTATTAAAACCAAATATTTTGAAAGGTAATTAGTAAGTAACTCAGTGTGAAAACTGGGAGGCTGTGTTTTCCAGGACTGCCATTCTCATGGAAATGCAGTCACACACAGGATCAAATGGTTCTGGAGATGCTGTTTGAAAAACTCTGAGAATAGCAATAGACTAGAAGTGGGAAGACCTCAGTGTTGCCAGCAATTAAAAGAATTATATTAGCATATAGAAAATAACCCTTTCTAAATCACATTTATTTCAGGATCCTAGTTTCAGGAGAAAATGTGGAGTCTTGATACTGCTGTGGAACAACTGTTAGCTGCACAATGACAGTCACAGCATACAGAAATGAGTAGGGAGTACTTTCATGGAAAGCATATTGTCATTTTCCTTGCATTGAAAGTCAAAGGCAATTAAAACATAATTTAATTAGAGAATATCTTATCAGCTGTAAAAAGTAAAATTGATTGATATGCAGTGTAGGGATAACTTGGCTGCTGCTATTTGTAAAGTGATGCTGAGGCTGACAAATTAGTCACTTGGTTTTTTTATTTGATAATTTCATGTATTTTTATATTTTCTTTCACCACTGAAAGCATTTAATTAGCTAATGTTTGATTGCTCATTGTTTGGAAATGGAAAATGTTACAACTGTATCGTGATTTGAGGAGTTGTTGGCCTTGAGATTAAGCATCTTGCATGACTACATCCTGCTCTCTCATTACTAAAAATATTTATCTGATAAAAGGATTTTTCCCATGATTATTTTTGTCTGTGTTACCACCCAATAAGATGTTTTAGTCTGCAGCTTAAACATCACATGAAGCTGGAAACAGGTCAGCATAGCTCAGAGCAGCTCCAAATCAGTGAGCAATCTCCTCACTTGAAAGAATCCGTATCACTTACCCAAGGGCTGAATTTGGCCATGCAAGGAGGAGCCAGTCAGGAGGGATGAACACTGACAAACCAGCAAACCTATTTCTATCTTTAAAAAGCCACAAAACAAAAGGGATAGCAAATTTATTTATTTTTTCTTAAAATATCCCTCTTCCATTCATTAAACCAGAAATTTGTTCTCAATCATTGCTTCAGTAAAGAGTTGCAGGGTGGTTTGAGTTACTAGATATTAATAAAATATCTGGGTATCTCTTCTTTTCTGTTAATTTTATTCTTTAGAAGAGGGAGAGTTGATGACATGGCCTCATGGTTTTTGGCCATTTCTAATATTTCTGTTCTGCTAAGAGAATATAATCAGACTAATGTCCATAAGGATTCCAAATTAATGCATTACTTCCCTCAGAATGAGCACTTCTACAAGAAAATCCTAGGATACTTTCAAAGGATTGGTAAATAAATTCATTAAATAAATAATTTAAACTAAAATATGGCTAAAACCAGATGCCAGTGCTTTAGGGGTAGGACTCCTGAACTTTATAATGTCTCTGTTCATAGAACTTCTACTGCATTTATAGAGATTACCTAGGTGAAGTAAGAGATTAATCTTTGCTTGACTAAAATAATATCTTCAAGGTGGATTTTTTGTTTGTTTGGGTTTTTTTTATTGTTTGTGTGTGGTTTTTGGTTTGTTTGTTTGGGTTTTTTTTAAAGGTTTCAGGTCAGTTTGGGTTTTTTTTTCCAGGTAGAAATCCATTCTTCTTGGGTCTACCAAAATCTTTTTGGAGTGTGGCAGCTCTGGTTTTTCCCTGCCAGGAAAATCTCTATAGAGGCATTTATTCCTGTGAAGCCCAGTTTTCTAGGTGGGCTAACTTCTTTCAAAGTGGAGACCCATAACAATTGAATATGATTAATAAGGTAATTTCTGCTTTGCTCAAGGAAAGGATATCAGTGCACGTGTACACCTTTTTATATTAGAATCAATTTCAGAGGATAGTTTTTCATATTAAATAGGTTATGAATAAGAATGGTCTCATTTAGATGCAAGAAAATATACAGAATTCTGTATAAATATTCTAACAGTCTGAGAAGGGAAAATAATTTGAAAGTAACTCATTAGGTCTGACTTCACAGTGATACAGTGATCTTTTTTAATTTAAAAAGATAACTAAATAACTAAATCAATTAGTTGTTTCTCAGATTGTTGGAGACAACTGCTTTCAGGTATATCAGGTGTTATATGTGTATAAAAGATATATAATAGATATCGTAATAATGCAATTGCTTCTATGTGAACTGGTGTTTAGGAGCTGGTTGAAAATGATTATTTCATTTGAAAAATCACACAAAAAGCTGTAAAAACCAGCACCATGTTACTGGAGACTCATAAGTACACTGCTAGAGATGTATATTAACTGCACAATCTACTGTAGTTGAAAATGTCCCTGCTCAGGGCAGGGGGTTGGCCTTGGATGACCTTTAAAGGTCTCTTCCTACCCAAACTATGTGATGATTTTATGATTCTCTGAACTAATACCAGAGATTAATATAAAGGTTTGTGAACAAAACCACTGAAAAAGGCTTTATCTGCATCCAAAAGGGATGTTTCATGAAAAGGCATGCAGTTACTAGGTCAAAATATTAAAGAAATAAACCAGGAATTTGCTATTTCACCAACTAAAAGTAATCAGCAAGCAATAGTTACACAATCTAATAAAATACCTCTCGTTTTTGCTGCTCCTTATGAACATCTCTGTACTTCCCATATTTTTTACTGTGAATATATTAAAAATACCTGAAAGCAGTAGGTTTAAAAAGGCATGATCACCTTTAAATAAATAACAAAACAACTTCTCAGAAGTGATGGCAGGCATGAGCAGTGTTCACAAACTGTTAGCTCCCCTCCAATTAATTTTACAAGCTGCTTAAAGCTCTCCTGCTCATCTGTGGAGATAAAACCCTTCCCCAGCCTGTGCATGAAGGTGCCATCCTTTTCCTTATTGCTGTTGAAAGTATTGTTGAAATATTTCTTATTGTTGAAATATTTTCTTATTGTTGAAAATATTGTACCACTGTTGAATGAGGGTGTAAAGAATTCAGCAAAAATGCCAGCTGGTGGAATTAATTTTGTGCTTTCAGTGTATTTCCCTCAACTGGGGCTGGGTTCTGCCCCTGCATCCACAAACAGCCTCCCCACAGGTGCTCACACCAGCGGGCTCAAGTGTCTCCAGAACACAAACTGTGCTGTGAGGAAGAGAGCAAGACTCCTAATTTAAAAGATCCAGCCGTATTTTTGAGTCTTCATTACCTTTACAGGGAGTAAAGAGCAGCTCTAAGCCAGCCAGCAAGATAAAATCCTCCTCTCTTCAGTTACAAGGAGATCTATAAGAGGGATATCTGCTCTTTGCTTTATTATTTGGTGGGGTTTTTTATGGGGAAGATAAGGAATACCTTAAGGAACATATTACAGGAATCAAATTTACCGAAATAGTTTAATTTTATATATTGATGATCAAAAATATTTTTGTTTAGCCTAAAATTTCCCCTGGGGGAAAAAAAATAAAGAAGAATATGTAGTGTATGTGAGGTAAAGACATTTCTACTAAATACGTATCAAAGAAGAGTTCACTACAGACAAACAATAAATTCTGGGAATGCAATTCTCTAACAGCCTGGAGGAGATGTCTGTTTTAAACAAAACAGAGTGATTTAATGAGCCAATGTACATCTAGGAGGCTGAAGAATGCTGGCAATGTCCACCTCGGCAGCAATACCACAGAGTCCAAATCTATGTTTGCCCAAATCTCCCTTTCCTGTTTAAAAATCCTTCTCAAATCATCTGATGCTAGCAGGAGCCTGTCAGATGTTGTTATGAATTACATAAAATTAAAAAAAAAAAAAAAAAGATTGGGAGGAGGAAGGCTCTGCATGGTGACAGAATGTGTTTTGAGTATATGTTTCTTTTGAAAATTGCAGAACCATTGGGTTTTTACTAATGTGACCAGTTTCTTAAAAAATGGTTAATACTTCCTAAAAAAACCCCTGCAAATAAGAAACTGGGGCAGGCAACAATATATTTTGATGCATATTTCACTCAGAAGGATCCCAAAGCCTGACACAAACACTGCTGACCATGGTCTGCTGCAGACTCAAGGAAAATCACTGCTACTAAAAGGAACTTGGCACCACGTTCCCAATGGCAGGTTTCTAATAGAGTACAAGAAATCCTCAAAAGTTCTTTTAGGTAATGGCAGACCTGACTAAAATGGTAATGGATTTTTGGCCAAGAAACTCAATATAAAGGCAAATAGAGAAGAGCTGTGTTAGTCAAACAGAAGTTATTGGGCTCAGTACAGAGTAAATGGATGAAATGACAGGATGTGCTGGAGAGAAGGTCAGGTTACACAGTGTAATGATCCCCTTTGGCCCTCAGCAGGTGATCCTGCTGCAAGTCTGTCATTCCTGTACCACTACTGATTTATTTGTGAGAGGCCATACACAGTAATGATACCTGTGCATGATTACTGACAGCACTTGGCCATGAATGATGTCAGTAAAAATGTGTTTAAGTAGAATTATGACTTGCATGTTTTTAATTTCACGGTGAGATCAAGGCCTAAGGAGAAGAACAGGCATATTAATTTCCTAATGGGAAAGCATAAAGTGAATTTTTGTTCACTGTTTCCCACCATTGGTATTACCAGTGCAGCTTCTCTGTAGCAATAAAAGAGCTGGAACAGAAAAGTCCCAGGAGCTGTAACTGTAACATGAAAAATCTGTGGGTTTTTTCAGAGACCTCCAACTGGCACTGTGCTGTATGCTGACATTCACATCACAGCTCCCACCGAGGAGGGACTGCTGATGTCACTGGGAATTTCGATAAGGAGAAGTCCATTAATGTGTTAACTCATGATGATTTACAGATGATCTCCATGCAAGTCCAATTTTTATAAAGAAAACAAGCAGTGCTATAAAGTAAAACCAGAGTTCAGAGCTCACCTATTTTGAATTCTGATTCCTGACTCAGAAAACGTATGTTGTTCTGTGTTCCTGATTCAGTAAAATGGATGTTTATTGTGTACTTCATAAAATGATGCAGTTGGCTTTTTGCTTTCAAACAACATTAAGAAAAAATGAAAACCAGTAAATTACAGTATAAATATCCTGGAGACCTAACTCTAAATATTGCAGCCTCACAGAGCCCACTCTTCCACATACATGCATTTTCGTTTATAGGGACATAACAAAACTGGTGTTTAAAGAAATCTGTGTCATACAAATTTGTAATATCAAATATTAATTTTTGAAAAGAACACAATGTGACTAAAAATCCATCTGAATACACAGAAGGGAAAATCTTGCATTTATATTAGCTATATCCTTCTGCTCTTATAAATATTTTGGGTGTTGAGTTTTCACAGATTTTCCTCATTATCCAGTTTTCAAAATAAAATCTTGAAAGATACCTGAAGCTGTTCACCAGTATACAATAGTTATTTGTATGACATTTCCCACTTTTTTCTATAATTAAANGAAAGCATACCAGCCCCTTACTAAAATGAAGTCAGGAAAACTGGTTTTACTTTCTAAAGACTTATGGTCTTCTATAACAAAAATCCATGTTCAATTGTATTGATATCATTATTTGAGCCAGAAATATTGCTTTAGCAGGCAATCTGTCCAATAACTTTTGCAAACATCCCATAAAGGGGATTTTGGTTAAGAGAAAGTGTTTGCTATACGTATTTTATTGCTACTCTATCAGTTTCTGCTTTGTTATTTATAAAAAGGTTTTTTGGCTTTGCTTAGTCATCCTCTATTTGCTGTTCATTAGTCAAAGCAAATAACAAATTGGAGTCATGTGATAATGTCAAAGCTGGCTGACAGTATAAGTAAAATTATATAAATGACCACTGAGGCATGAATTGTAAATAACTATCAAACATAAATACACAGTAAATGTATGAAGATAGGTTACATTTGTGTCAAAATGCACCAAAAGACTCACACAGACTCAGTGAAACCAAGAACTGGGAATTTTAGAAGTTTACCAATATGTTACCCCAACAAAAAGTACAATTTTAAAAATAGCTATTTTCTGTTGGCATATTCTAAATAACAGCATCCTACAGTAAAAACAACTCACTTAAATATTCTAACGTTTAGTAAATGGACTAAACAGTATTTCCAAAAGACTGGTTAATAGCCTGTCATTCTGTTTACTTGGCATTTCCAAAAGATTGCTCAGATATTTTATTCATATGTTGAAAGTTGCAAGTGGTAACCATTTGACTGGATAAAAAGATTAAAAATCATACAGATTAAAAAACATAGAGATTACGCATTTACAGGTTTAGTTTCATAGTTTAATAAGTCATTAAAATTGTACTAGCAATGAAAATAGGCAAGGTAAGGCTTGCTTCTGAAACAGTAGCTTCAGTTACACCAGCAAACATTTGTTTAAGAGGTTGAGGAGTGTGCCAGAGGCTTTAGAGAAGTCCAGATAAATATCATCTGTAGCCCCTCCCTTGTCCACTGATGTACTCACTCTATCAGAGAAGCTCAGGACAACCCTTCTGAACTTTATGAAGGGATAATTAATTTTGAATTGTGTCATCTTACCATGTATTTCTGCCTCTCAATAGGCAGATGAGAGGACAGGAACAGCACGGCAATTCTAGGAGAAAAGTGAGAAATATCTCAGCCCCACTGAAGGCAGTGCCAGCCCAGACCCCGTGCTGCTCTCCCAGGCACCAGAGAGCATTTCAGGGATGCTCACAAGCCACCAGTCCTGCCCTCTGCACGTTTCTAAAGCAAGAATCTTGGTCCTGACTTGCATTACTGCTTTCTTCCAGCACATTCAGCTGTGGCTGTATTACTTTGTGGCTGGAACATGTGAAAGCACATGATAACTAGAGGGGAGGGCAAAAATGAAAAGCATGTCTGATACCCTGAGGCATCCTTTGCTAAGGGACTGCTGGCACACAGTGGCCCTTGGTGGTCTCTATAGGCTATTTCTTGTTGAAGCCTAGCACCAGGAGGATTTTCATTGCAAGTTTTTCCAGGAATGTTATTCAGAGATAGTAGATACTTCACTGAATTTCATATTAACGAGCTATGATGTTAAATAAAGTACTGAAAATCTTAATCAAAGTTATAAGTATCAACAAGAAGCAAAGTAGCTGATAGATTAGCTGCTGAAGAAAAGTTTTCTATGATTAATTATATTATAGTGCACTAATTTAGTTTCCTCAATCTATAACTTCAAATATCTATACTAATTAGTTGCCAACCTACAATATAATAAATGAGATAATGAAATAAAGATGTTTTAAATATCCATTTCTATTACATGCACAATTCAAAGCATGTTAACAGACAAGATGAATTCTGATTATTTTTTGTTAAGGATATATTAGCATATCATTATGTACATGAATGCCAAATAATCACTTTCCCACAAGAATAATGTTCAATTACTAAATCCACAGGAATTTGAAAATAAAACAAAATACTGCACATTAGGTGAAGGCTGGCATGGGTTAAGCTTACAGAGACATCACACCTTTCTCCATCACATTTTCACCTGCTCATGTGATGCACAGTTTTGCTTTGATGGAAAATTCCTTTGGGTCTTCTTGGTGTAAAGCTGTTGGTGCTTGCAGCAAAATTTGCAGAGGAAGTGGTGAACAGAAAATGTTTTCACTCGGTTGTTAAACCAGAGAAATATCCACAACATTTTTCACAGTTCATGAAAGGGACCATCAATTTCTGTTAGCTTTGTTCAATTTGGGAACAAGATATACAAGCTTATTTTCTTCTATGAATTTGGTTGGGGGAAAAAAAGAGTTCTTTTCTGAATTTGTTTTAGAAAACTGAGCTCTTAGGTTCCAAATTTAGACTGAAGGAATTGTAATATTCCCCATGGAAGCTGAAGAAACTCTTAAGGAGCCTTGGACCGAGGCAGTATTATTCATTTTCCTGAAAGCAGTGATGACAGTCAAAGCACGAGCAGTGTGGCTTGTTTTATATATCAACCTTGCATGTTTTCCTGTCAGCTTTGTAGTTTGTCATCCACAGCTTTGCCTCCAAATAACATGAACTTTGAGGACAGCAAGCTGAAATGAAAGACTCACTGCCTCCTATAGAGAAGAAGCAAGGCCACCAAGGAATAGCAGAATATCTGTTTATTCCACTTTATGTAGCCTCAACTGAGGAAAAATATTTCATTACTAGTAGAAACATAAAACAATTCTGTTAATGGTAGTATAATTTGTTGTTACTATTTGGAGTGAATCTGTGAGTAATCTAGCTCCTATAACAGACGAAATCATAAAAGAAAATACTAAATGCAAAATCTGATATACAAAAGCAAAGAATGAGCTGGAACAGCTGCAATATCTTATTATAAATACTTGTCAGAATTGTTGAGCTGGAGCAGTGTTTGCCAGCTGGGGTGCAGTTGTTCTAAGAGGGAGGTGAGCTATCCCTCCTCCCTGCGTGAGAAACAAGGCAGCCAAGTGAGCAGGAGCACACAGAATGCCCTGGTATTTCACTGCAGAGTTTTACTGCTGGAATGGTTCTCGGGGACAGAAACTTCCACCAGAGCAGTGCCTGGCCAGGCTGGAGCACACAGGTGGAGTTCAGGCTTCTGTCACTGCAATCCTTCTGTAAACTTTATCAGTTGTTGGGGTTGTTTTCCCTCCTACAGGTGTGAGCTGCAGATGTGTGGTCAGTGCTACTCCCTGGGTACAACCTGTAGAATTTTTTCCTCATTCTGCCAGGGCTGGGAATTGTACCTGCCCTGAGCAGCTGCATTTGTGACAAGACACATCCCATTACATGCCATTTACAACTTACCCAGTCAGGTTAGCACGGAGAACATGAGTTTAGGTGATAAAGATTCATATCACGTGAATTGGAAAGGGGATGCAAACATCCACCAATGTTTAAAATAAGTGCAAAAGGGCTTTTTCACTAATTAAAACTGACATACACTGAGTTCATTAGTCTGAAGTTCTATAGCATGTCAGCATTATGTTAGAATCATTTTAAATGTGCTGGAAACACAGCATGAGACTAAGTTCACACAGACTTGCAGTTATACTGGTCAAACAGCACTAATCAAAGTGTTTTATTTGATGTTTGATCTAAAGCCCATGAGAGTCTGGCTATTGCACTCAATGGGCATGGAGTTCAACCCTTGATGAAACAGTACTTGATCCTTGTATCATTCCATTACTTATGTTATTTGCTGAATATATTGTTTCTTAGATAATTCTTTACAAGTAACTACCAATAGGTAGAGCACTTAAAAAACTCAGACCACTTATTGTTGTAGTTTTCCTTTTCAGCTCTTTCAAATCCTGTTTATTAGTGCCTCCCTGCTTCTCTATTATCAGGGCAAAAAAGGGCTTTTTCAGCAACAAGGAACATTTAGATACCACTGAAAGACTTCTGCATGCTTTTAGCTACAATGCATCACATCTCTTATGCTCATTTTAGAAATGCTATTTTAGCCACTGGTGTTTTATGGAATTAACTCCTGCAGGGTGGCCATATTTTACTGGGAGTTGCAGGTACCCAACACAGCCGTGCATGCCAGCACAAAGGTGGCATCTGCTCTTTTCACTGCATTTGCCAGTGTCTGGTCAGTTTGATCATTGTCATCGCAGTCACACAGAATCAGAGACTGGCTGAGGGTGGCAGGAACCTCTGGGGATCATCTTGTCCCTGCTCATGCAAGGCCACCTCAGAGCTGTTGCCCAGGACCACGCTCAGACAACTCCTGAATGTCGCCAGGAGTGGCCACCCCCCAGGCCCTGCAGGGACCTGCTCCAGTGCCCAGTCACCCTCCCAGGAGAGCCCAGAGCCCCCTGTGCTCCACCTTGTGCCCACTGCCACTGGAGCATCACTGAAGGAAGCCTGGCTCCATCTTCTCACAGCCTCCCTTGTGGAGCCCACCCCATTCCTGAGAGCCCCAAGCATTCCCCTGGCAGGCTGGACAGGCTGAGCACTCCCAGCTCTCCTCTGGAGCTGATTCAGCCCCTTCAGCACCTTCATGGCCCTTTGCTGGACTCTCTCCAGTAACTCCAGGTCTCTTTTGTACTGGGGAGCCCAGAACTGGACACAGTGCCCCAGATACCACAAGGATAACATTTACTCACAATAATACATAAACTAAAGCATACTGTTACTGAGTTTTTGAGAATTTATAGCTAAAAAAAAAATTAGGAAAATTGGAGTCAAGTGTTTGTACATACAGACACAAAGGGAATGAGATTTCAGGTGCATAACTGAGTAAATTAATACAGAGAACTTTTTGCATGCTAAACAATAGAATAGTAAGCATGTCTGTGGTGGAGAGGATGAAACATGGCAAACCACCCATTAATAATATCTATTTTCCTTGAAAAATGCCTAATTATTCAGCAGAGTAATTTAATGTTCTGTATTAAGCTAAGAGGCACAGAAATTAAAATACCCACATCAATGGGCTCTGCTCAGTATTCCCTGCTCACTCCCACCAAAACATTCAAAAACCTCAGCAGAGAATTTTCCTGAGATCAGCTAGTAATGTTTTGTACCCAGCACATGAGCCCTTAAGTCTCTAAAGTTGATTTTTCTACCAAACCACAAAACTGTCTTTCTATCCTTCTGTTAAGAATCCTCTCTGTCCATGTACTTTACCTCTTACATATGCCAAGATGTAACTCAATTAAAGCTAAAGAATGAAAATATCACAGTTTAGGGCAAAGAAAAAAAAATTCACTAAGTCTTTAATAAAGACACCCAAATAAAGCCAATGAGAAGTGCATATATTTCAGGTGAAATAGGAGGCTTGAATTGGAAGCCTAAGGAAACACTTGAAAAGCAGCTGCTTTTCACCAGCCATAAAACCAGAGAAAAACCCTTCCAGGCAAAGCAGCAGGCCTGTAAGGCAGAGAGGATCTACTGAATGAACAGCAACTGAAAGGAACCACTGTGCAGAAAAGTGGCATTGCAGAATACTTAAATAACGAGTCTATAAAGCTTGACCCAAAAGATATATATAAAAAAATAAATACCTCAAAAGCTAATGGTCCATAATGCTTGATGGCAACAGGATGAAATCAAGTAAAGGCAAGGGATGAAACAAGGGTCAATGGCAAATTATTGTATGGCATTAATTTTAGGAAAATAAAGACAAGGAGGATTTAGCCACACTAGAAGATCATGTACTGATTAACAGTAAATTGGTAACTGCAGTAGCTTGGAAGTTAACAGCACTGAATAATAATTAACTTAAAAAGTAAGTAGCTGAACTTCTTACAAGGTATGCTATTTCTTTTTATATCAGGGTGAGATGGAGAGAGTAAAAATGTTCCTGTCTTAAAAAGTAAGAGAAGCAAAGTCTGCATCAATATTAGATAACCAACAAACAGAACACTTGAAGGACATATATTCATCAAACACCAGAACAATGCTATGATAGGGTCAAACATTTTTAATCTCCAATTTACTGTATGAAATGAAGAAGCATTCAATTGGAACATGCAGAGATCACATTCCACATACTCTAACACATTACATGCCAGTGGAATGAGCTATGAATTTGCCCTAGAAAAATATAATATGTGTTTTAAATTGCACAATAACTACATTTACATCCTAATTATTTTCTTTTTTCTCACCTAATATCAACTTCTGCTTGAGTACTCTAGAAAATGGATCTTAATGACTGTATGATTTTGACCACAACTGAGATTATTTGGCAATGCCTCTATCGTAGGACAAGGAGAAGTGAGGGTTATTAGAAGCCACACTTTTATCCTAAGCTTTTCCTGCTTTTTGTGTGTGTCTATAACAATGTTTTCATGTGTTTGTCAAAACAATGCAGCAACAGCACCTTTCAGCACTTCCTTTCATTGTGGAACCTGGTAATACTTGACATTTTTGAGTCTCCCATCCGGAGCAGCGTGTGCAGTAGGGTTTTCTGCCTAAAGGCTGGACTCAGGGAAGGACTTCCACCTGGTTTGTAAGGATTTCACTGGACAGGAGGGCAGGGGTTACATTTGGGCCAGGTTTGGACGTGAGCATTTTTAACTTGATCCTCAGTGTGCCTTTGGCCCAAGTCAGCACCTCGCAGCCAGCAGGGGAGGTGACAGCCCTGGGCAGAGGCAGCTCCAGCCTGCCTGGTTTGGCTCTGAGGAAATCTGTCCACGTGCCTGAGAATGGGGGCATGCCAGGCTCACCCCACTCCCTTCACCATCCACATCCCTCTCCTCACATTCTGCATTCTTAGCCAGGAGCTGCTTAACACAAAGCACACACCCAGTGCAGAGAGGTGAAAGCTGAAAGGAAAAGCTTCCTGTGCTGCAGATCATGATACTGCTGGTGCCCTTTCTCACCTGTGGAATAATTATTGAATCCCCTTCTGCATCATGGCAGAACTTCAGCTGGAGTGTGACAGTAGCTTGACTGAAAAGACCATGAACTCAGGTTCTCCATTTTCTGGGAGAAAGCTCTGGATTTAGCAGATGAAGCAGATGAAAGTATTGTTGCAGTCATATAAATCAAGGTTACATGCAAAACTTGCAGGAAAAGTTATCTTTCTAAGGCTAACTGAAGCAGTGACACCAACCCCCCCCCGTTTTCAGGTTTGTTGGTAGGCAGGATGAGCATTGGTACTGATGGGCATTGCCTTCCAGTGGGCTCCAAATTGATATAGGGGCTGTCAGAGCATCCATCAAAGGCAGGGCTAGGCAGGGAGACAGATCAGCCCCAAATCATAATTCCATTCCTCTTTCCAAATCATTGTACACCATCATCTGTAATCACCTCCAGGCCAGTGATGAGCATGCATTAAGCCCACTTATGCAGACTGTGTTAATTATTATTACACATCACACTGCAAGGTTACATGAGATATATGGATTCGTATATGGCAAAGCTCCACATCACGGCACAAACATTCTTTCGACAGTTGCAATGTTTTGGGGGTTTTTTTTGGGTTTTTTACCTTTTAAATGTTTGAGGTAAGGGTAATTTAAATATAATTTTTTGACACCACGGCATGCTATCCTAACAAGCCTGGGGAATACAGCACTGTCCAAGGGACTCTCTGCAGCCCATCATAAGGGTAACAAGATACACTTTCACTTGGCTAGAGCCCGTCTGTCTGGGAGCTGGGAAGATGAGCCTGCAGAAAGGGAGGTACTGCATGCTCAGCTCTGCCCAGGAGGGTTCCACGTGTGGAGAACAGCCCTGAGCTGGCAGGCAGCTCAGGCCCTGTCACTGCTGCCCTTGGGGCAGTTTGCTCTCCTCACTCAGGTACCCAGGGGGGCAGAACCCACCCTTTAGAAAGGAGGAGAGAGGCAGAAACAACTGACACAACCTGCAAAGGTTTGCACAACCTGAGCATGGGTTTTCAGGAAAGCGTTGCTTGATTTATACTGCTATACTTCTTACAAGTTCATTACTGAATATAACGCTTAGATTCTATTTTTTGATATGAACAATAACTTATTTCTTAGCCAGTCTCTCCTGCAGCCAATAACTATTGTCTCTTTTGTAAACTGCAGCCCTTCTTGTTGCCAGTAATATGTGATTTGGGGAAGTGATTTAAATGACAAAATGCTAACTTGCAACAACAAAAGAAATGACACAATATAAACTAAGCTTTAATAACTAAAAAGATCTTTAATTAAAATTGCTTTCTATTCAGGGGCTACAGTTTACTTTAACCAGCTGCCCTATGAAAGTTATTACCTAAAGTTTTCATTTTCCCAATACACAGCTGCAGAAAAGATTTTATTCTGGTGAATGAAGGGCTGAACAACAGCAAGGACAAAGCTCACTTAAACTAACAATGGAGCCGTGGCAAAAGTCATAACCTTCTGCTGTCTTAGGGGAAGCACACTTTCTGAATATAATCTCTCTGATTATGCCTAGTATGCAAAATGCAGTTTTATAGCTGCAGCTCAAATAGATTTCAGTATTGCCACTGAATACTAATCACTGATGCAAAGAACGTACAGCTCCCTCAAGGCATTTCAAAAATCTTGATTATTTAATCAGTGCTCTTGATTTATAAGGCGAGCTGGTTGATGACTACCAAAATGTGACACATTGGACACTATCCAGATGGAATGCCAGTTTTCATTTGAGGTTAAAGAGGTAAAACTCTACAAGAGAGGTTTTCCAGTACCCTGGACCAGAGCTAGAGTTAGATGATAAATAAAACCTGGCAGTTTGGCTTGCACATAATACTAAAACAGAAACGTCACTGAATTGTCAGTTGTAAAATGAAGTAATCAACTTTCTTTCTGGTTATTCTCCATTTCCACTATGACTTTTTATTTATTTCATGTCTTCCATCTTAATATCCTCTTACATTTTTAAACAGCATCACTTTACCTTTTTACAAATATATAAGTGGTGAGTGCTGTCTTTTCATAAGCACTGATCTCCCAACCAACTGGATGCAAAATTTGAACAGTTCAGTTTCTTTTCCCTATAACCACATATATAAATATATGAATTTGAAAGTATTTTTGTATCTACATCTCTATAGGGAAACATAGCCTTAGGTATATAAAACAATAATTTAAACTCTTGCCTTAAACAGCAATAGAATTGCCAAAATTTTTAAAGAAACTGATTCGTTAGTTATATTAATTTCTGAACAGGTTTACTTCTGAGTTGCTTGGGTTTTTTCAGTCCCATGCCCATCTTTAATTGTCATCAATGATTTTCTGTTATAGAAGGATTCCATGTGAAATTTCCATTTTTTTTTTCTGCTAAGATTTCAAGGAGCAGAATGAGTTCAGATTGAGACAGCGAAGAACTAAATTCTTCTTTAGAACTTCATTCCAGGCCTGGCCCCTAGAAGCGAGCATCACTTTGGGGACATGATTATGTGGATATAGAGGCCAAATGTTTCAAACTCATCTTGAAGGTGTGGCTGTTGCTAGAAGCAGTGACCAACACATGTTCAAAGCAAAGTCACAACTACAGAGAATCATTTAACCCAAATCCATGTTGGTGCTGCAGGTGGGCAGCAGCCGTGGAGCACCCAGAGGTGGCATGGAGCACCCAGAGATGGCATGGAGCACCCAGAGGTGGCAGTGGAGCACACAGGGGGGGGAGGGGAGC
>VXAX01003019.1:0-65814 GCA_013399835.1 Leptocoma aspasia | reverse complement strand
GGTGGCAGTAGAGCACACAGTGGTGGCAGTAGAGCACACAGTGGTGGCAGTGGAGCACACAGAGGTGGCAGTAGAGCACACAGTGGTGGCAGTGGAGCACACAGAGGTGGCATGGAGCACACAGAGGTGGCATAGAGCCCCCAGAGGTGGCAGCAGTCCTCAGCCCATGCCAGCACAGCTGCCTGGCAGGGACCAGCCTGTGCTTGGTGTCCTGGCTGGTATTTCCATCAGAGCTATCAGTGACAAAGCCAATAATGAACAGACATAACCATGGCCATGGCCCATGGGCCACCACAACTCGGCAGCCCTGGGCAGGCACTGACCTGCAGGGATAACCCCAGGGAAGGCTGACTTGGAGGTTAAAAGCATCCTCACATCCCAGTGCAATCTTATCAAGCCTTCTAAACCCAAAATTATGAAAATTGTAATCCAAATGTGGGAATTTGGTGGAAAGTCTAACTATAAATAAGCATTAAAATGATGAAAAGTCATCATACCGACACTCTGAAAAGCTACTAATACTCATAAAACATTGTTTCCATTCCTCATTTTTAAAAGTTTGCCAGAAAATGGATCAGTCTGGATTCCAACAGCACAGCAAAAGGAGTCACAGGAGCGTGCATGGCTGCTGTCTCCTGCATACCCCCCAGAGCAGACAGACGTGTGTGGCAGCTCTGCCCACGTCAGCAGCCCCTGTGCCAAACTGCTCCCCCAGCTCTGACAGTGACACTGGCACCTCCACACAGGCCTCACATCCAGGTTTTGGCAAAACTGCAGATTTGTATCCTGTTACGAAGCCAAAACATTTTAATAACCGCAAGAGTTCACTTATAAAATCTGTGTAGTTTGGGTTTGTGCCCTTCATAATTCTTTCTCTGTACGTGCAGGTTTTTTTATCGTCTGAAGCTTTTTGAAAGAATATCTCACTTGACTGGATTTGTGGGTAAGACAATCATGGGGCAGTTCAAATAGCTGCATTATTCCATTTTCTGTCAGGAATCCAAAAAATCTGCTTGAAACACAGATGGCTATTTCCCTGTCATCATCCACCTCCTCCACTCATCTCCTCACCATTTCAACCACATTTCTCTGTGTCAGTATCCCTGAGTAGGGAAGTTTTGCACCTTCTATTTTCGGGGAAGAGCTACAAGCTGCTCTGTGAGTGTGTTTTGGTGGTGGAGGAGACAGTCCTGCTGCAGACAGCACTGCTGGGTGACTGCCTCGGGCTACTGCAGGCACAATGTCATAACTGTGTCTCAGGTCCTCCCAGGCCTTGTGCCATGAGGACAGCATGACAAAAATAGCTTGCAGGGATTATGTCCCCACATTCCAGTATTGCATGCAGCGGCAGGAAAAACACTGGAGCCAGAACCTGCCTATGCAGGCTGGTGGCTGCACTGCAGGGGAGACTGCTGGGCAAACCATAACCCCAAAAGAGATGGGAATCTCTGTTTGCACAAAGCAAATGACACCATTGCTCCTCCAGTCTCACCTTCCCCCATGTCCCACATAGCCTCACTACATGCAGCTGTGTCAAGGGATCAAAAAGCCATTTCATAAAGGGCTCCATAGGTTTCCTAGAAAACCTATGGAGAACCTAGAAAAGGGCATCAAGAATATTCTGCTACTACCATGCCTTTCTGTTTCTGCTGTTTAAATTGGGGCAAAATTTCAATTCTCCTCTGCTGGATCTAGCTAAGCAAAGTTAAAGGCAGTTCTGGATGCAGCAGGACCATGAATGGGAAGTCCCTCTGTGACACCTCTGCTATAAAGCCACCAAGACAGTGACTGCCACCAACTTCCCTACATCCTGGCACAGTCACATGTTGTGTAATCAGCTATTTACTCTTAACCCTTCTACTTCCCTCTTCATCCCTCTATCTACCTCTCCACTTTCTCAAACTACTTTTTTTTTTTAAATAAAAAACCCTAAAACATCCTTGGCAAAGCATCTCAAGAATTACCCACTGGATGGGGCTTGTGGCTAACAGAACATTATCTGAATAATTCCATGCACCTGACACCAGCAGAAGTCTATAGATCCATTAGGTCAGGACAGAGGGATGATGTATTTTGAGAAATTTTGGATGGCTATTTTTAATGTGTGGGTAAGCATACATGAAAGCTGAAAATGAAATTATTCTTAACTGTTGTTAACCAACAACAGTGCAAAAATCTATGTTTGAAGAAGAACTTTTCTGGTTTTTTGCTGCACCCCACACTGCTGCACCTGAAACAAGAACTTGGTGACAATCCAACTGTGGGAGGAAAGGCCACACAGACTTTCTGTTCTTTGGAGAGGTTGGGTTTAAATACATGCTCAGCATTTCTGACTCTGAACAAAGAACTTGGTACAGAAGTAAAAAGCAATATCCTAATATTGCCTCACAAAATTCTGCTTCATAAAAATTACCAACAGTAACATCAATACAGATAAAAGTTGTACTTGAAAACATTATACACATGTAGGATTTTAGTGCAACCACTAATAAATTTCTATTTTCAACAGTTATGTTGATTCCAATCTGAGTCCCACATGTGCAGGTATCCTACTTGAATACAGGTAGCAGGAAAAAAGACTACTCCTTTCCAGAATTTATACATGCGCCATATATCATTAAAATAGAAAGTAGCAATAAATTGTCCTTATTAGTGGGAAACCTACAATTTTTAGTATAATAAAAGGGCAATAACATTTCAATCACTGGGAAATTCGAATGTTTCTGAAAATATACTGCAATATATGTATTAAAAGTAGGGAGAGGTAATCCATCTCCTTCCAGACAGATTATTCTGATTTTCAAGGACAGAGAACTGAGACTTTTTCCCTTCAGTTTACACACATACCTTTGTCAGAAATAATAACCTACTTCAAAGGCAAGATGTTTCATAGTACTTAATTATGTGGCCTCTAACATGCTGATTGAATTCATATGATCTTATATATTTGGGCATCAGAAGGCCTTTATTTTTTCTTAATTAGAAACATAGATTCAATGCAACTTGCCAAGAAAATAAATTAAATCCATATACATCACTTGTGAGCAATAGCCCTGATTGAACAGGGCTGTTTAAATCTCTGTGGTTGGCAGTGTTCATCAGTGAATTTGTTTACAAAGTGGAAAGAATGAGATGCTGTCAAAGAATGAAAAATAAAAGCCAGATTTCTCGGGAAGGAGACATCCGTCTTTTTCTATTTGTAAACGCTGACGAGCAGGGTTTAAGGAGGGCTAATGTCATCCATTCATCTTAATTAAAGAGTTAATTGCTCGTGTATCCTGATTTGGTTAGCTGATCTTAGTAACATGAAAAGCATTTGCTTCCATGTATTTTACTGACCGCTGTAATGACATCATCAGCACCACCCAGGATTTATTCCTGCCCCGGCCTGAACCCCTACCTTTAACAGCCTCCTGCATGATAAAACTTCCAAGAGCAAAGGAGTTCTTTAGCATGGCACAGAATACCGAGAGCTCTGTTCAGACCCTGTTAAAATGTCTCAGTTCAGCTGTCATTGAAGTATTACTTCAAAGTCTAGAGTCACAAAGATAAGTAAAAAGTAATTTTAAAGACTAGTTCTCAGCAAATGTATATATGGAAATAGCATAAAGCATCGAAAAATTGCATATCAAATAGAAGGAAGAGACTTATTGCTATTCAATTTTTCCCATCTGTAGTCATAGTCAAGTAAGCACTGACACAAAAACAGACAGGTGAGGTTCACAGTATATTCTAGGGATTAAACACCAAATTGGTTTAGTCCTGTGTTTTACAGCACAAAGAGGGGAAACTCAGGCCTAAAGAAAGACCAGTTAACTAGCTGGAAAGTCTCTGAAATTTTTCTCTACAATGTCTTTAACATTTACTGCAATTCCTGATGTTATTTCTTAAAGATTCTTCACAAATATTAAATTAAATGCTACACAAGAGGAAAATGGATAATACTGGTGCTTTTTGATTGATCAACTATGTGGTACTTAAAAATTAAATAACAGAATCCATTACAAAACATAATACATTGTATTCGCTTATCCTGGTAATGATTCTTCAGAACTGATCTATTCATGTTCTGCTGCTTTCAGGGGATCAATTTCTGTTGCTAATAAGACCCATAATTTACACAAAGGGTGGAACCAGCTTCTAAGAAGCACCACACACCAAACATAGCTCACTGTAACCCAGGCACACTTGCTGTGAGCACACACTCAGTTTGGGAACAGGCCCAGGGTAGCACCTGTGCACTCTCCTGAGATATCTAGAAGCACTAAGAATAATGTAATAAGGTGCTACAGCTCATCTAGTTTTATGTAGTTCACAGTGAACTTCATTTTGAGGGTTTTTTTAATGCAGTTTAGGCTTTTCAGATGACTGGTTCAGAGACCATACTGGCTCCTGTATTTCTCCTGGCTTTCTCTGACAGACAGGAGAGCTTTAGTACTGGGGGTTACATATTTTCTCAGAAGTCTTTAAATATAAAAGTATCTAATAACCTCTGTATTATGGGAACACAAAAATACATTGTCCCTCTCATGGAACGGCATCAGGCAGTCCAGGACACAGAACTGAGTATGGTGCAGTGGGCTCATGTTACCAGAGCACAGTAGCCAGCCCAGAAGAAGGACCAGTCTGCCTGTGGCATCTTGGTGCTGCCCCCAAACCAATCAGGCAGTCACAGGATCATGCTTCAGAAGCTGCTCTCCTTTTGGGTCTCCAGCAGGATGCCATGTGGCTCAGGGACACTCCTCCAGCCAGCCCCTGCACCTGTACAGTCACACAGGAGGGTGTCGTGGGTAAAGGGAGCAGCTCTGGGGAGCAGCAGGTTTGTTGGCTGTGCCCAGCTCTACAACTGCCTGCGTGGGGACCTTTAACAAGTGCTGTCAGCTCAATCTGTCCCAGCTATGCCCCAAACCTCCTGTGTCTCCTCTCAGAGGTGCTTGGAGATTCACTCATGGGAAGGTGCTGGCTGGGAGCTCAGCAGTGCTGCTGTTTCTGAACAGTTCCCTGCTGGAAAAGGCAGCACGAGCAGTGGGTGGGGTTACCAACAGAGGAGAGGACAACAACTGAGGCTGGATGAGACTAAGGGAGTCCCAACCCTGAGCTCAACACAGGGGTCATTCCAGCTGGGAAAGAATGCAGGGATGGACACTCCACAGCCTCCCTGGGAAACCTGCTCCAGTGCTGGACTACCCTCAGAGCAAGGATTTGTTTCCTTATGTCAAGGCTCATGGATAGGGAGAAGATGTCCATGACAGCAGAATTTCTCACTGGAGTTTAGATGTTACTCATCATCTTTCACAAGTCAGCTCCAGTTTAAAAAAAACACCCTTTTTAAATTAAAAATTGTTCCAGTTTTGTTTACACTCTGAGGAAACTACCCATTCAACCTTTCTTCATATACTTCAGTCTGTTTAGTGCAGAATCCCTAAGAAGAATGACAAGAATAAAACTAATAAACCACTCTGCCCTTGGGACCCTGTGGAACAGCTTTACAGAATGCCTTTTACATCAGCCAGGGCCCGGGGGCAGCGTGACGGTGCTGAGCACGGGCAGCTGCAGCCCTGCCAGGAATCCTGAGCTCCTGAGGCATGGACACCCATTCCTGAGCTCAGAGATCCCTGTGCCACACTGCTCCCACGGGTCACTCTGTGGGGTGGTGCAGTACCCACCATGTCAGAGCCTTCAAACCATCCCAGATATCTTCCAAGATATTTAACACACAGATCGGCCTTGGAAACACTTTTAAGGAACTGTAACTTCTTTTCAATTTGAAGTCCCTTCTGCTATCTCCAGTTTGTTTTCCCATGCCTGTGCATAAACTACAAAGCTGGAAACACTTGGAAAACCTAAAAACATCCTTGGACATAGACTGTGGACTAGGAGTAGTGACTAGTACTGTCCCATTTGAAAGCTACTTTACATAACATTAAAATAGACTGTCTTAAAATGACTTTCTTAGAATGTATTAAATACATCTTAAAATACATTCTTAGAATGTATTAAAATAAAGAGAAAAGTGCAACATTTTGTTGTTCAGTGGAAATGCTTTGGATAAAAAATAAAATCTCTCGTTGGCTTGTGAAGGAGTTAGTTTAGTTGTTTAGCAATAACACCTTTTGATTTGTAAAGCTTCTAAAATACCTACAATAAGCTAAGAGAAGACAGTTTAAAAAGTTTTCTCTAACTAGCTAAAACCACCTGCTGTAGCTTGAATCAAGTAAAAGTTCCTAAGAACAACCTTCTTTTGAGATAACACATTTTTGAATTACTACACTGTAATTTTTGCACACTGCATCAGGCAATGGCTACTGCAACTTCTTACAACATTACCAGTTTCCTAATAAACATGTGCATGAAGCGGAACAGGGCATACAAGTTATAATTCTTTGGCTGTGCCTGGTAACATAAACACGTCTGATACCATCAGAGGAAGAACTGAGGAATTAAACCCTCCAAAAGACTGATGTAAAGGATTGGACATGCTAAAAGAGATGGTGAAAAGAGGCTGCTAGGAAATGGAATAACATTCAGGAGAGAAGCAATAGACCCACAAATGGAAATAAACATAACCATGAGAAAATGCTTTATCAACATAAGAGCCACAACGGGGCTGTGAATTTCAAAATAAGCAAAAACTGTTTTGAAGGAAAAAAAACCAGCATGGTAGGTAGGACTTCAAAGACTTTACTATAATGGACAGAAATGAACAATACAAAAAATACAAAAGAAGGGAAACAAAAAAATCCTAAGACTAAGATCAAGTTACTCTACGTCCCTGCTATAACCCTGTTAACCCTTTGATGCCAACGCTGTGGAACAATTTCAGTGATTACAGACAATAAATATTCCAGCACCACAGCAGTTGCAGCCTCCAGGCAGCTCCCAAGTCTGCTCTCCAGCCCTGCACCCCTGGCTGTGCCTCTGCAGCACCTGCACATCCCTCCCTGGGTGGAAAACACAGCAGCTCCCCTGCTCAGCCCTTCCTCAGCCTACTCCAGCCCCAGCCAGAGGATGCACAACTGGCAGAGAGAAGCCACAATCACTGTGCCCTGGGTGGAAAGCCCACTCAATATTGTATTTCTAATTGCAGACGTTAGGAAACAATTCATTCAAAAGAGGGGCACGCAATAGGTAATTAAATGTCATAGTGGTTCAAGGGTAGAAGATGCACCTCTTACATGAAATACCACTATTCTAAGGTCAAAAACTGGTACAAAATAAATTTTAACTAGATTAAAGGAAAACAGCAGGTAAAGTTATGGTTTCATGCAAAATGCACTGCAGTTTTCTTGTGTCTTGGTTCTGAATCATTGACATGAGGAGGGTTTTTGCCACTGGCTCTAGCAGAACAGAACTAGCTAGTAATGGACTAAGAGTTTTCTTCTTAGAAATTCCAAAATAATTTTGAATCCTGAGGGAATACATAGTGCCATTGGTGTGCAGTAAGATAGGGTGGAGAAATGGAGTTTAAATGGTGCTCGGGAAGCTGAAAACTGTCTGACATGAAAAAATACACATGAAAAAGAAAAAGATTGAAGAAGGCAGAAAAAGATTGAAGTTTAATGCTATATGAAAACGGAAATGAAATTTTCATGGCATTTACTTTTTTATATCTTTGCATGCAGATTTCTTTTCTTTTGTTGGCTATTTTTCCAGCCAACAAAAGAAAAGACAGAAGACTTCCAGACAGAAGGCTTCAGAAACTTTTCACTGAGGAAATATTTATCACGATTCATACACTTTAAAATGCCTATTTCAATCCTCTTTTTCAAATCATTTTGGTAACTATTGAAAAAGCATGTATTGTTTTGCTCCACTATATAAGAAGCTGTAAAAACCAAATTTTGTTTACAGCAGAACCAGATTTTCTAATATTTCAGACAGTCATTTTCACAGAAGAACCTTTACATGTCATTACTAATGACATTACAACCCTCCCCAGCTGCCCCCAAGACCTTGCTGCTTTGCAGCAGACAATATTTGACATCTTGGTTTGCAATCTCAGAAAAAGCCAAGAGAACAGAAACTGTCCTGTCAGAAAAACCAGCCTCAGAAGGTGGTAAATAGATCACATTTCTATGGCGACGTGATCGAAATCAGAATGTTTGAATCGAGAGTTGCCTGCTTAGTGATTAATTGCAGATGTCAATACCAAGAGGTACCTGCAAGGCAATTAGCACTGTACTTGCCTAAATGTCACCACACTGTAAATACAGAATGGAAATAAATAGACAGATTGGCCTGGTGCATGTTGTTTGGATTTGGAACAGGGATCTTGGAAATGTGGTTCCTAATCGAGCCAATTTTTTATTCTGTGCTGCTGATATGCTACAAAAGGCTTCTCTCTTTCTTTTCTCCTGGTGTACCACCCAACTCTCAAAATGCCACGTGGCCATCCTTACTAACCAAAGCCATCATCACACTGATGGATCCCAGCAAAATACACAAACAAACAAGAAGCAACCTATATAAATTCTGCAGGTTAGGCTGAAAATGCTGAGACTAAGGTAGAATTTTGTTTGCCATTTTGATAAATTTCCAAAATGATAAATTTCATGATATGCTTTACAGTGGCTGCTTACTTAGATACTTTTCTGTCCTGTCTGCCCCAATTTAGAATCATGTGAACGAGTGCAAAGGGAATCACAGCTACAGGCTGAGAGTTAAGGAGCAGACAAACAGAGGCTGATGTCACTGCTGTGCAAGACTAAATATATATTACCATTGTATCTGTCAGATTGACATTTCATAGCTTAACTTTTATAAAAGGGAAACCATAACACCGACCACCCTCCTCCACCCCTTTTGGGGATTCAGTCATGTTTCTTCAGTAGATTAAAATCTGGAAAGTAATTGTTTATAAAGAGTGGGAGGAGGGCTTTTCTTTTCATCTCATAGCCAAGACTTTATTTTTTCCAGTATTTTCCTCCTTTAAACATATTAGCTGCTGGTGGCCTTTGAAAACTAGAGGATCAGATAATGCTGGCTCTCCTTCTTTCCATCTGCTAGCCTGTATAATAAGAAAACTAATATATATATTAAATTCTTATTTTAAAAAACTAATTAGTACAGATGCAAGAATCTCATGGCCATGAAGGGTTTTGTGACAGAACTTCTCTGTTAAAGCTCATCTATAAATTTGGAAATCCTTGCTTATAAAGGTCTTTCATTAGTAGCACAAGCTAAACAATGATCACTGCTGTACGATGAGAGACAAATTAATGAATCAAACATTACAGATTTCATCACATTCGCTCATTTGCATTTAAGCTGGTTTCCAGCTCTGTCATGCATTTGCTTTTAAACGAGCCCCTGTGGATAGTGCTGCAATGTTTGATTCATTAATTTGTTTCTCAGTGTACAGCAGTGCTCACTGTTCAGTATATGGCAAAATACTTTGAAAATATTTGTTTTAACAACCTATCCTTTATTTTAACAAAGAAATAATAATCCTGAAGAAGGAAATGCTGGCCACTTTGCAATGCAGCCCCTGCCAAATCTCCCAGTTGCTACCCCAGCCCATCGTTATACCACTGTGATATTATCTGGATTAAATCTTCACAGCTTGCTTTCACATACTCTACAATTTCATAAAGCTTTGAGCCAGCTCTTTGGGTTGGAATTATGATGCCAAATTCAACTCCTGGGAAGTTAAAGGTGGCTTTAAGCCTTTGCTCTCCAATCCTTGGCTCAGTCCCAAGCAGTGACTTAGATCAGCCTCCCGGACGCTCGGTGACATTCTGCCACCACCGTGCCCGGTGCACCAGCTCCTCCACATTACAGCAGAGTGGGCTGCTTGGCAAAGCCATCTCTGTGAGAGCTGCAGAACTTTGGAACTGGTTTTTGGTTTGTAACAGCTTGAATTTGGTGACCTTACAGCACGCTGAAAGCACCATCTGTTTTAGAAGAAAGGACAGGCGTGTTCCCTGGCTGGTCAGTGCACAGGGACGGGTGCTTTGGTAATTAGATGGGTGGCTGAGTTCTGAAGTTCTTCTCTGAACCTCAAATTTTATGTATTTGACTACAGCATTGTTGTAGCAATCATTGCTCATATTTGATTCCAAAGAAACAAATACCTGTAGGTATAAAGGCACGTTGCAGCCAGGCTTTTGGCCACCTACAGAAGGTGGCTCTTCTTGTTTTCAGGTGGATTCAGCAACATTCTGAATCTCCACTTGCTGGAACACAAATCCAGTGGTCACCTGTGTTTTAGCTAGCAAACTTCGGTGAAATTAGATCCAACTTAAGGAAATCATGTAAGGTTTATTTAAGCAAAACAGATTGCTTATGGTGACGATGAATTTCCATCACTTGTTTCTTATTCCAGACCACAGGCTAATCTGTCAGACAGAGCTGAGGTAGAGTTTCCTTTGAGGAGCTATGTGCTATGAAAATCAGCATAATTCTAGTTAACTCTGCCTCAGCTCTTCCCAATACTTGTATTTTCAGTTTTATTTATTCACTGAAGAAAACATTCATCAATGTGCAAACAAACTAACGGTCCTAAACAGTGAGTATGAAAGAGTCCTGCCACACTTCTCACTGATATCCTTTCCATTTAAAGAAAACTCACATATCAAGTAAACTCACCTGTTAATTAAAAGCTTGCCTGGAAAATTCCTTGCTAGTTGGAAGCAAAAGAAAGTGTAAAAACTATCTGAATGCTGGAGCTTTGAATTTTAATTACTTACTTCAAGGTTTGTTCGTGATCCCTCAGGTGTTGGCTGGGCAACAGCAAAGAACTGGAAAAAAAGAAACAAAATTATTTTGTAATTCCGGCTGTGGGGAAGAAAATGTATTGAGAAGGCTTCTAATTTTCTCTTCTTATCTTGTTTAGATTTACTCTTTATTAATGTACTTTTAAGGGAGTATCTGCACAAAAAGATTCTGGAAGATTACAGGCCACTACAGTGAATAATTGTTCTCTAGATTTTTTATCTTTTTTTTTTTTTTTAATAATATGAGAATTCCTATTGTGTTTGCCTCACAATGGAGAATACAATTATAAATGAGAATAATGCTTATAAATTTGGAATAAAGGCTACAGTTTATCTCAGATCATCGATTATATATATGTATTAAATTTGATGTGCTGTTTATTTTATGTGCATCTAAATAGAAAAGACATTAGCAGTTTTAATAAAAACTTGGGCACTCATAGGAATTTGATTCCTCTCTCTAGCTACCCATATAATAATAGCTGGGGTTTTGACCATTTTCTTTCCTTCCTACATTTTTTAGAAAAATGATCTTTTTTAACAGAGCAGAATACTTCATCTAAAGAAAGAGAAACTGTAAACTAAACATCGAGGCAGGGGATAGTTTTTCTGCTTTTCCTCATTATAATAATCACCCCCTCCAAAGTCACAATATTTTAATAACATGATTTTTTTAGTGCCCCTTCATTAAGGATAAATATCTGAGATTCTGATTTAGATCAGCATTTTTTCTGGTAGGCAAAATAATTTTGACATTTTACAGAGGAACTTAGAGATGGCATGAGGTTTCTGATGAATCTTTACATGTGAAAAATTTGGCCGTCTGAGTCAGATGAAGATTTACATGAGTTCTCCAAGAACTGGGATGAGGACTTCCATTTTTTTCTCAACACACACAGACACACACACAGAGCATACATACATCTGTTTAGAGGGTTCAGTTAACAGTTAAACTACTACTCTTGCAAATGGACTTGCAGGCAACTAGATGACAACAGAAAATTAAACTGAAGTAACTCTGCTCATGTAAAATAAGTTTTCTTCCTCAACACACTTGAGAGTTTCAAATTGGAAAAAAAGGTCAAAAAGAACATAAATGATAAACAGGTTATATACTATGTATATAAGCCAAATCCATATTTATTGAGTGAAAATACTAAGCAGAAACTGAACACATGGGAGAGCAACCACTTGAGTCTGGTACAGGTTATAGTTAAAGAATCAGATGCTGCTTCAAAGTGCATTTAAGGGACTCGTAATGTTAAACAGCCTAGATTTCTCCTGCATTAAGTTCATGATGAAGGTTTCCTCATCAAATGAACAAGACTTCATGAACTGTGACTGCACAAGTCATTTTTGGCTGTTACACTCAGCTGCTGGTTTAGCAGTATATGTTCAGTTATATATTCAAGCAGAGACTTTTGCTCACTGTGTTAAGCTAAAAATTCTGAATATTGTGCAAGTCAGTAATTTTAGTAACCTTAAATTAATTAAAATATGGAAGTACATTAGGGGTGGATATAGAATAAACCATGAGAAATTCAGTCACAGTTTCAGAAAGAAAGGAAGAAAGGAAAGGTAAAAACACCTGAAAAGCGAGCAGGCATCTATTGTCCATTTTTTTGGTAGCTAAATATCTTCAAATGAAGACAATCCATTGTTTACTGCAGTTTTCTGGGGGACACGCCTTGTAAGCAGAATCTTATTTACAATAGAAAATAAACTGCTCTAGGAGTAGCCATGATACATTCAGAGACCCAACCTACAATTAATGAGACATTTTGTGAATCTGTAATTTATAAAAGAATGTCCTATGAAAATTCAAACACCAGTAATTCTTGGGTGGGTGTGGTGATGCATCCCCACACCCCCCTTTTGAGGGACATTAAAACCCTAATTTGTGAGAGTAGGCAACGTGTAAATATGACTCAAAATATTAATACGTATGCTTTCTGGAGGAATGAGAATCTGAAAAAAGGGCAATCCTATGTGCAGCCAGACTTCTGCAAAAGGGGACAGAGCTACCAAAGTGACTCCAAGATGATGAAAATACCTTTTATAATATTTTACATCCAAACAGCACATCTAGTATTCTCTACATTTCCAAGTGTCTCTAAGAAGTTGTGGTTTTTTTTAAAGAGCAATAAGAACTTTCTATTCATACATTCATGCTCATTTTTTGTTATTCTTACTTGTTGACATCCAAAATGAATTCTGATATTTTTTGCATACTGCTGTTAATTTCTGCTGCTTGGGGAGTGACTCTTTCTTTATGGCAGCTATCAACAACTACTTCTCAATAGTTATGAAACAGAATCCTACAGAAAAATGTCACACCATGTTAAACTTCTGTATGATCCTTGATGATCTGCCAGCGTGCCTGATCCATTTCCATTTCCAGCTATGTGCCCTAGTTAATAAACAGTTCCCTTAAAACTTCTATTTTCTCCTGCTGTCTTAACCCTCTATGTTGTTTGAAGAAATCCATATTATATTTCAGTCAGGATCTCTCCTCTTTTCTTAAGAGAACATTAGTAGTGTCTTAGCTCTGAAATTTATAAATGAAGCAAAACGTTTTGCTAGCAAAGCTTTTGGCAAATTATTTTTCCATGTATTGCACAGTCTGTTATCGTCATGATCAGCACAGATTTTGTAAGTCCCAACAGCCTGGTCTCTTATGAGTGAGAAATTTCACTTCTCCAAATGAAGTGAAGGATAATGTATGGGATTCAGCATGGAAATCATTCACTCACTGATGAGCACTTTTCTGGTTCTCTCCTTGGCAAATATGAAAAAAATGCATCTGTCATTATGCTTGGTAGTACAGACACGTATCCATTGAGAGATGGACTACAGCTCCCAAAACAGAAGTTGCCACTAAACTTTATGAGTGCTGAAGATAAAAAAAAAATAGCCACTTGCCACCTTGATCTGCATCTGTACAACTTCTGCAAGATATCATTAACCAATTCCTTATAAATTAAAAACTGACTTGGGATTTACTGTTATATTTAATATTATTCAATATTATCTATAAAAATAATATTTAATATATTTTAGACAGATAAACTGCTAGTTCAATTTCTACATGATCTGCTTTTTTCCACTTCTGTATGGTGCAGAGGAGTGAAGTACAGGGCTCCTCCCTCAGGACAGACCTGCCTAAGCTTGGTTTAGTGGTAGTACAGCACAGGAGACTCCCCAGCTGATCACAGGTAGTGTGGGATAATTCCCCAGCGTATTTCACACCCAAAAGAGTGTGGGATGGCATCAAAACCTGCACTCTCCAGCACTGTGCAAGGCAGCTCTTTGTCAAATCTGTTTTTTCCAACCCTGCTAATGAGAGGGGAAAGCAAATTCAGAACATGAGCCCACACTTTAGGCTTGCATGGGAAGTGCCTCTCCTTTTGGGTGAACACTGCCAGGATTGGCAGCCAGAGCACATTTTTTCCTACAGGCATCATGACCTTTCAGCAATTTGTAGATCCCCAGTTTGTACCAAAATATTATGGTGATGCCTTTTGCTAATTTCAAGGATTTATAAATGAGGATGGAATACGTTGTTAGCAGAAAAGAAAGCACAGATCAATATATCAGGGAAGGACCTGAGCAGAGCAACAACCATACTACAAATGTCAGGGCTGAGCAATTTCCACACAAATAAAACGAAGCTGCCATCGGCAAACAGTTCCAGACTCCCAGTCAGAGCGAGCTGTGAGCACTGCTGCAGCCCCACGGTCACCCCATGGGGAGCAGGTGCTGTGACACCCCCAGGTGCTGTGACACCCTCAGGAGCTGTGACACCCTCAGATGCTGTGACACCCTCAGGAGCTGTGGCACACCCAGGTGCTGTGACACCCTCAGGAGCTGTGACACACCCAGGAGCTGTGGCACCCCCAGGAGCTGTGACACACCCAGGAGCTGTGACATCCCAAGATGCTGTGATACCCCCAGATGCTGTTACACCTCCGGGAGCTGTGACACCCCCAGGAGCTGTGACACCCCTGGGTGCTGTGACACCCCTGGGTGCTGTGACACCCCTGGGAGCTGTGACACCCCCATATGCTGTTACACCCCCAGGAGCTGTGACACCCCGGGAGCTGTGACACCCCTGGGTGCTGTGACACTCCTGAGCCGATATTCCAGCTGTGCCTTTACAAGCAGTGACTCCCCAGGAACACAGAGCTGAACACTTCAAAGCAACCCCCACACCCGTTTCACAAACGGAAACTCAAAAGTTCCTCAAGTTAGGAACTTTTACTTCAAAAGGAAACTCAGACTCTCTTCTTGTCTCTTTAGTTTGCAACTTCCTAGAAGAGAAAGAGGGAATAGGGAAGATGCAACATTTGTGTCCTGTAATTCACAGAGTCCCTGGTTTCACCTTCTCTCAGTAGAACATCACAGAGGTCTGGCAGCTGAGCACAGCTTGCCTTGTGATACACACAGGTGATGCAAAGGGTTGGTTCTTGCATGAGAATGAGGAGAAATGGGACTCTCAGTCTCGCAATTCGAGTGTTGTGCCACAGGATGAAAATAAACTTTTTTAAGGTAGGAAAGCCGGCTATTGCAACAAGGCTGGCTTTCAGTTTGTCACACCAAAGCTGTTACTTCTTCTTGAAACCAAATAATTAGTAAAACATTTCTGCATCTCATCTACAACTCAAATCTGACAATTCCAAGTCTAATTAACCTCAGATATGTTTGCAGTTCAGTTATCACCTTATTTACCCAGAGTTTGTCCAGTCTAGCCTTCTGTCCTCCTGTTCTGACCATCTATTCCTGTTACGTCAAATGAAACATCCCATTTTAGTGGGATTCCAATATTCAGTTAGAGTGACAGCCTCTGGAATCGAAAGTATTAATCAGCACTTTTGAAATAGCACAGAATATATTTAATTTGAAAATCAGTGAGCCAGCTAAATAATGAATCTGAGTAACAAAATTGCATATTTTGGGATTTTTTAAGTTTGATAAGAGTAAATGGGAGATTTTCAGTAGGACTAAGCATTCAGGGTGCTTCCCGTCTGGAATTTCTCTCTGGACATTTAAAAGTGGTCAATATTTCATGTAATGAGAATATTTGAAAATGTGGTCATTCAGGATTTAAATGATGAACAAACTTTTTGGAAACATTGCCCTGCTGTCTCTAATCACAATATGCTGTGTCTTAGGTTAACAATAATTAGAGATGAAACACCTGAAATGATAACTGAACACCTTTCACGAGCCCTAAATTCATGAGGACAATAACCTCTCCTCCTCAATGTATTCTGTATTTTTAGTGTGAAACATTACTATTGTTTGAGTGCTCTGTAATCTCTCTCTGAGCCATGATGCCATGCAAGGACTGTAATCCTCTGCTGTTGTACAGGGTAACCAGAGTTTTTTGACATTTAAAATATCTCGCGGCATGACAAGACGTTGTATTTGCATATACATAAATTGTGCCAGGGAAACTCGATGAGTGACAAACCATCAACAGCAAGCTGCAGCATTGCCTGTGGCTTTCACATCAAGCATGGCTGTGTATAAAAATGTTACAGTGCTGAAGAAAAGCAGCCTGACCGCCGCAGCAGCTGTTTTATACACACTCCTCTGAAAAAGAGAATTCATCCCTTAAAAACGACTGCAAAGGAGAAAACTACTTATTGCATTTATTTGAAACCTCATTGTATTGGCAATCCATTGAGGGAGAAAAAGTTTCCTTTCCAATACGATACTTGACATCAACTTCTGTGTGAGAATTTTCTTCCCCATCCATCCCTGACTATCTGCAGTGGTATCTCCTGAGGTTAAACCAGGCTGTGATGCCTGGGAAAGGTTTGTTATAGCTCCCCATGGCATCCCACCAGTGCCTCTCCCCTCACCTGAAGAAGCAGCTGAATTGTACAACCAAACCTATGGCTAGTGAGGATTAATGTCACAGAAAAGTAAAACATGGATTGGTTTTCATGTGACTGATAGTGCATATATTCCTCAGAATCACAGCAGAGTCCAGAGGGACATTTCATGCAGTTCAAACAAGCAACTCATGCAAACCATCTGCAGCTTAACCACATGACAGACCCAGAGGTGATTTCAGAGTTGCCAGTGAAACAAACTCTGATTCCTCCCAGAGAGACAAATACTGCTGCAAAACAATGCTGAGCATTTCACACCTTGGCGTGAGCCTTGTGAGAGCTGACCAAAAGAAAAGGAGAATAAAGTAACAAAGAAAATAAGAGCTAAAAAAGAAACTAAATCAAACTTTAAAAAAACCCTGAAGCTAGAAGATAATGCACAAAGTAAAATCACTCTTTGTTGCATAAGACCCTGCTTTCTCTCCAGCTAGCAGGCTTATGTACTGTACAAGCACCAAATTTAGCATTTTTTACTCTCGGCTAAGACAGTTGTACAATGCAAAATGCAAACTGAATGAGGAAATAGGTATTAAATGCTGAAGGTTTTTGTTTTTGTTTTTTTTCCTATGATGTAATTTTTTTTTAAAAATTGCTGATGGATTCAAACTGGTATGACAGGGAATAATCATAGTACCCCTTAGGTTGGAAAAGACCTTTAAGATCACCAAGTCCAAATGTTAACCCAGCACTGCCAAGGCCATCACTAAACCACATCCCTGTTTGGCTGACATGACCTCATATGATGCACCACAAGATGACTTCTGAATTTAAAGAGAGAAAAGATCCCCCGACAGGCTTTATCAGTTTCAGTGACTCATATATTACACTAACTTGCTTCTGAACCTCCCTTTAGGAATTACCGCATTTTCTCTGTCTGTAAATTCTGATATAGTGAGTGGTAGTAGGCCTGGAAAATGCCTTTTAATAGTGAACACCTCATCCAACTGCTTTTACTTTGTGAGGATAATTTTTTAGCAAAGCAGTACAATATATCTCCTTCCTTCTTGGAAGTCTCTGTGTTCTCAGTTGCTATTTCAAATTAACCTAGATATGGAGATTAAACAACCATTTGGGAAAAAGTGCTAATCAGAGGGAAATAACACTGTCTAGTGTTTCTCAGCCAGAGTGGCTTTGGTGGGGATTAAGTCTGTAGCACAGAAAACAGAGATGACTCTCAGAAATAAGAAATGAAACCATCTATTTTCTGTGACCTCCTACAATAAACAAGGCTTGAGCACAGCAGCTGTGAGAATCCCCTGCATATGCTGGCTGATGGCAAGCCAGGGTGAGTTGATTTCAGGCCGTATCCCCTGTGAATGACTGCAAAGCTGGCTTATTCATTTTGTGGCCGCATTCCAGTGCCAAGGTTTATCTCCCCAGTCTCACAATCCTCTGTGCACACAGCTCTCCACAAGCAGTCCCAAATAGAATTCTCCTCATCACTACTGAGTGCAGAGTTGGCTTTTGCAACCAGCATCCTTCTGCCACCCCTTGCTGAGCCTGGGGCCTCACGGAGGGGGACCCTCGGTGTTCAAGGGACTGAGTGTTCCTGAAGATGGACAAATCAGACTCAGAAGTCTGAGGACAAGTCTGTGCTGTTAGGATTGTCCTTATGGCCAAAGGAAATAGACTTCACAGTCAAATAGAAATAGAATGAAAAGCAAAAAAATCATCTGAGCCTCTAGAAGCTGTCCCCAGTTTTAGGAAACAACAGAGATCCTAAATGTCAGGAAGTTGTTTGGATCTGTGATCTCACACCATCAGAGACAGCAGAGGGTCAGGTAAGACCTTCTCCAAATTTCAACCATCAGCAGATAATGCAGAGAGGTCTCTCAGCCTCCCTGCTATGGCTGACGGGGACTTCCTTATCAAAAAAAGATTCCTGTCCCACTTGAGGTTTTTGGTGAGTCCTAGTGTGCCTCAGCTTGGATTGATGCCACTGGTCATGGAAAGCTCAGCTCACCTAAAAGGTAACAACTCCCATATTCAATCAGCCAAACGTCCCCTTCCATGGCTCCCTTGGTTCCTGTGTTATTGACAAGAAAGGCTCATAGCAATATTAAGTCAGTTTATAGTTTTTCAGCTTTTTTTTGTAAAACTGTGTTTTTCAAAAGAGTATATGAATAATCAAAGTAGAAATAATGAGACAAATCAGCAAACGCAGTAATTTCTATGTGTAAAATAGTTTCAAATCAGAAATTGGACCTATATTTATACTAATGACAACCTTAACATCCTAACAGGCTCCAATTTTTGCATAAAAATGATACATTTTAAGTATCTAAAACCTTGATGGGGATTTTATACTGTTTATGTTAAACCAAAAAAGTGAACTTAAAGTAATCATGTAAATTGAATGATAATAAGAGTTCTTTTATATTTTTAGACTACTTCAAATGAATAATTTAAAAGGCATCAAGCAAAATATTTTATTAACATAAAGTTAATGGTATATTTTTATAGTATCTGATTTTCAAAAATTTGTACTAAGGCATTATCATAATCAGCTCATGTCAGTAGCATGCCATTTCACATGCTTTTATTTTTCACTAATGTACTCCCTGGCACAGACACGAAGTCTAAGCCTTATTCCTGAGCTATCACCACTGCCTTCATTAAAATACTTGCAATTTGTTCACTTCTACACAAATCTAAAATAAAGAGGACCCTGCCCTGTGACCTGAAATTTCTGTTAGGATGTATTCCAGTGACAAATTCAAGGGCCCAACAGTGGCATGTCCCAGCACTCAAAGAGAAAGAAAATAGAAAGTTTCAGCCAGGGTGCCTGACACAAAACTGGTATTATGTGGTGAAACCAAGACAATTACAAAAGATTAAATAATTCCTTGCCATTCCCTGGCTATAAAAAGAAAAAAAAAACACCTTACTCAATGCCAGCTTAAGGACAGGGAAAATGATCTCACAAGCATAACATTTGAGTTCTAATTCCAGGAACAATTTCTTTCAAAACAACAACTTATTATGTGGCAGGCATGAATTATAAAACCTCACAAAACCTACATTTAAACTTGGTTAAAATGCATAAAGTCTATACTAGGTTTAATTTCTTTTTAAGGAATCATTTCATGTAACTTATTCAAATATTTTTTTCCAGATAAATAGGGATGCTCTTTTTATTTCTTCCATCATCCCAAGTAAAGGACAAATAACACTCTTGTTCTAATCAGACAACTCTCATCAATAATCAATGTAGACTTTTTTATCTGTGATTGCACTTTCTAATGTGCATTGCTTTATTATCTATTCCAAAATAATTGTTTATCGTGAGTTCTGATATAAATATTCCCCCATTTAGTGGGATGGAGCATTGCCATTGGCTTTGCTGGGAATAAATAGGGAGAGCTGAAGTCAGTCATGAAGAGAACGAAAGATGAAGCAATTGCCGACTTAGGGCTATGGAAACAAACTTGGCATGTTTAATTACCCTTATCAAAGGACTCGATACTTTGATAATATACTGTGTAAAAATGCTGTAACATTTGAGAATAGTTTGAATTAAAAATTCCAATTGATGGTTTGTCAAAATAAAATATAAAAAGGCTATGAGGGTAAATATGCAGCCTCATGAGTCTTCTTCAGTACTTCAGTGTCTTAATAATCACCAGTAAACATTTGAAGGCCCCAAAATGTTCAAATGATTAATTTAAAAAAGAAACAAAGCAGGGAGATTTTTTTGAATGTGGAGTCCTATGACAGACTTCAAAGATTCCTTGAAAAGAGAACACTTTGTGATGGAAATATTTTTCCTCAGGGGTTTTCTACCACCATTTTAAATTTTAGATGCTTTTCCCAGAATGTTGTGCCCATTCTACTACCATCTTCTCTACAGCAGCAAGAAAATTATTAAAATATGAGAAGATGAAGAAAATCCACAAAGTTGCTTGGTCTCACAAGTTTTGAATTAGGGGAATACATGATGTTTTTTTCATTCTAATGAAAAAAACCAACAGCTTGTAAGGAAAACATCATAAAATTTAAGGCAATAAACTCTTCTGATGCTGTGGGTTGTTTTTGATTGTTTTTCTTTAAATTGTGAATGACACAATAAAGATTTTTTTTTTAGATCTTGTTATTAAACACTCCTAGATGTACACTGGAGTTCCACATTTCTGGCAGTGAAACTCATCCTGTGCAGTCTTAGTTCAAAACCTAAACATTACTTGAAAAATCCCACTTAGATTTTGAAATCTCAGAGGGCTCTGCTCTGCAGTTACTGCTGTTTCCTAAATGTACAGCTTGTGTTGGTTTATATGTGCACCCTTTTACTGAAAATTGTGTCTTAAGACTGTGAAAAATTCAAAAAAAACCCCACAGATATCACTTAGTTCTATCACTTCCTTTACAGAGAACAAAAATGAAAAAAACACTCCCAAATGATATACAAAGAACTCCTCAAAATAAACCAACAGAATCTTGTTCTGATGTTATTTAGATAGTAAACAGAAGCATTAATGGCATTTATTACTAGAATCTACTCCAATTCCAATTCAGATTATCAAAAAATTTCCAGTAACTCATAAATAAAAGGAAAAAATTAAACACAATGAAATATCTCTTATTTCTAAAGCTGAGAATTGTCCTATTATAGTCATGTCAGAATATTTTTTTCTTTTTCTACTCCAATGACATGTTACATTAACATCAATTAATCACTGGAAAAAATGACCAGGTGAATTTTTACATTCTCATTTCCTAAAATCTTTAAACCCAGATTGAATGGATTTCCAAAATATACTATTCATAAAAACTCATAAAAACAAGTCATTCCTCTTATACAGGAATAATTAGATAAAGACCTACTCTGTGCAAAGATGCAGAAATCAGATTACATGGCCTTTCTGACATAAAATCCCATCTCTAACTCCATCAAACTGATGAACAAGGCATCCAGAAAAGTGGAAGCCAGAGAGAGCCTCATCCATCACCTTCCTCTGCGCTGTGGAGGTTCTGCTGTTAATTTGGGACACACAGACCAGAGAATGTGCTGTGAGAAGACCCTGTCAGCTGGGGTAAGGCTGCTGAGTAAATAAACTGCCAGGAAAAGCTGGTATTCAGCTGTGCAAAAGGAGAGCTCTTTAATATGTTGCAGAGGTGACTAACTGGCAACATTTAGAAATCATGCAGGCAGAAAAAACCAAATGATATCACACAAAATTTTTTAGTTATTAAGATGTAAATTTCACAAATCGAGCTTGTACTCAAAACTGGGCTACAGTGATGATCAACATCCATGCAAAGGGGAAAAATTCATCCATTAGTAGGAAAGTGCTGAAAATTCAACTCCATAGACAAATATATCGCTTTGATTTTCCTGCTGCAAAATGTCAATATACTAAAAATTTTAAAGAGATAGGTTTGCTGTAAGGGTTGGGGCCAACCCCCCTCTCCCCATACCCACTTACTATGTCTCTACTTTGTAAAACCATTAATTACCAGGAGCATGGCAACATTTTCCTGCAGTTTTATTCACCCTGCATTTGTTATATTGACAGTGCCTTCAAAAGAAATATTTAGGTCTAATTCCATTTAAGTGTACCCAAATCACCTAATGGGAAATAAAAACCACTAAATCTATGTCTAACTATTGAAACGCTGTCCTGCTGTTTACACTTCTTTTAACAGAACTTGTTTTATTTATAATAACAACCCCTCTCTGGAAATCAAGGATGTGGGATGTCTCAGTTAAGCTAAGAGATTCTCTAACATTGCTCCTTCTTGCTTAACCAGCTAAAGATAATCTAGGAATTCTAACTCCTGAAGGAAAAAGAAAAGAAGTTCAAATAAATAAGCCTGACCTTTTGGCAGTTTGCTGTATTGTCCCCTTCTCTGTGAACAGAGAACAATCAGGATTAGTACCTGCTCTGGAAGTTCTAGGAGCTGACCAAATCAGACACTGCTGAATCTTCCTGAAAATGTTTTTTTAAGTCTGGCTCAAGGTTGCCCAGCCATAACTGGAAGTAAAGCCTTGATAATCTAGAAGAAAATTATTTTAAAATTATTATGCTCTCTTGTTTAGGACAGGGGTTTAAAGCCAGAACTGCATTTTTCCTTCTTTTTTCTTTCCTCCTGACAGGACAAGACCCTCACTGGAAGTGACTGTGGAAGACATTGAGTCTGGAGCTTTCTAAATAGTCAGACAAAATGTTGTTTTGGAGTTTGGAGACCAGATTTTGTAAACCAAGTGGAAGAGCTTATTAGAGGCAGAAAGCTCCATGTCAGGTCTCCAGAGGAGAGACACACAGAGGTGGATGGAAATAGTCTAGTGGCCTTAGTTCTCTATGGTTTAATGCAGGCAGGAAACAGGATCCACAGTTTTCTGTGGCCTCCATGCTGTGGTTATTTTCTGCTGAATAGCACAGAAATAAAAGCTTTTATATGTATTTTTGGAAGTAGAATTCTTACAGGGGTGAAATAACTGTAATCAAGAGCAAGCTGAATATGGAGTGTAGGAGGATAAGAAAGCTTTTCAGGGCTAGAATGTCCTGTGGAAGACAAGAAAGTCTGAAGGAAAGATAATATTTTAAACAAAGCTTCACAAGAAACTTTCAGATGTATAAAAGTGCCTTTGGGGTCGATGTGAGAACACTTCTTGTAGGATGTTTACATGGATATTTCAGGGGTGTTCTCAGCTGTTTGTGGATTTGTACAACCTTCTATGATTGTCTCATTTGAATTAGAAAGCCACGAGCACTCAGGATAATTCCGCATTGCACCTGCACCTACACAGAGAAATAATTCCTTATCGCTTTGTGCCAAGATGGAAAAATGTTGGTGGCCCAGATCAAGAATGTGTCATGTACTTGAGGAAGTGATTAAAACCATAAAAAATAGCCAGCAGAGAACCAGTCAGATAGCTAGGACATATCTAAATGTTAAAATTCACATCTGTTTCCTCCTCTCATCCAAATATGATGATCAGATTCAGAATTTAGGCTTGGTCTCATAAATAAAAATTAATTAAAAAATAACAGTGATGAAGAAATGGTGAGTAAACATATTTATATAGTATTGTAGGTTTTGTACTATTCCTCTACTCCTGCAAACTGTAAACAACTCTTCAAAAATTCTTTGTCCACATTGTCAATACAATTTCTCCGTTTGTTATAAGTGCATAAATACTCTTTATCTAGTGTGTACTTACAGCAGTGAGGATGCACCATCCATGCTGGAGACTCAACATAACCACTCTCAAGCAACCTGCTAAGGATTTCATTCTTTGTGTTTACAACGTTCTGTCATGACTCGAATTCTTGCCTCTGCATTGTTTTTTAAACAATGGCTTTTCTTTTTTCCCAGATTGAAATACAAAGCTTCAGTTTTATAACAAGAATTAGTTGGGGAATAATAGCAACGCTACACAAAAGGAGAACAAAGTACTCAGATATTTCCCTGTATGTTTTGTTTTCATCCATCCACACAATCCAGGAAAACACAACTCTATGCACGCACACACACACACAAACACTCTCTAGAGGAAATTAGTACAGAATACAAGTGCACTGCATTAATATGTGAGTTTTGATCACAGTGTCAGCTGTACCCTTTTCTCCTTAGTACTTAACTTCTCTTAACTTTTAAAGTTGAGAATTGCCATTGAGTGGTATTTATCTGGACATCAACAGCAATTTCCCTGTCTTGCCTTATGTTATTATTTAACTCAACAACTATAATCTATACAAAAATAATGCTTCATCTGTTGATTGTAGTACCAGGAAGAATTGCAGGGCAAAAAAAAAAAAAAGAGGAAACTGTTAAAAGTTTGGCAAAAGAACGACTGGTAGTGTACTGAAATCAAACCAGCCACATCCAGCCACATCCTACAGGGATGAGGATAACTGTGCATACCAACTGCAGCAACGTGTGCATGGGATGAGAGATGCACAGCTTGACATGGAATCCAAAAGACTGACTGGTTTGTTTCTTTTCAGTCTTTCCTTAAACCTTTGCCTTTTAAACAAAGAAACAAAAAAAACCCCCAAAACAATGACAACAAAATTTTACAAAGGATGAGATTGCCACTGGTTAGTCCCGTGGTTATGCTGAAATAATCCTGATGAATCAGGTCTCGTATATCCTTGTACTCTTTACTTCTTTTCTCATAAAGAGTCTTACAGTTAAACTGTAAGATCTCTGGAACATGAACAATCTTTTGTTCTTTGTCTGTATGTACTGAATAATGCAGCGTCCTGATTTGTGACTGGGCTCCCAAGTGCTATGATGTAATACAAATAATGAATGAAAGCACTTAATTTTTAATTAAAAATAAAATTGACAAAAGTGATTACTAATTTTAGACTTATCAACCAGAAACAGCTGGGATCTCATTTTAGGAGATCCCAAGCATCTATGCTCTCAGATAATTCAAGTGCAGCTGGAGTGCTCAGATTGAGCACCCAATATCCTCAGCCCCAAAATTAATTGAGGATTTTGAAAGTGCTGGCTCAAACATTAGCACATTCCGTTGATTATCCTTTTGAGGGGCCTGCTCTTTCTGCATTCGCCAGGCAGGGCAAAGGGGCTCTCTGTTCTTGTCTTGTGCTTCAATAATCCCTTTCTCTTTGAAAGGACAGGTGCAAACTAAGCCTCACTTGAGGATGCCCAAAGAATCAAACAACCTATACCTCAAAATATAAATGCATTTCCACCTCTGCCTTATTTCCAGCCATGCCATTCTCTGCTCACTTACTGGGCATCTTCCAGTAATTTCCTCCAGTACAGAGAGCTGGGACAGAGCTGCCTTGGATGCTGCCCATGTTCTTGGATGGTCAACAAAGGGTGCTAATGGACATGGCAGCTGGCTTTCTCCCTCTTGAGGCTAAACATTTTCCCTGCACTAACTCCACACTTGACTGATCCAAGAGCTGACAGCTGTGAGTTTGTCCTGAAACCATGCTGCAGTAGCTGCTGCCATTTCACAATATAACTCTACTTTCTCATGTGGATTTAGTGCCAAGTACACAGCAGTTTGTGAGCCACGCAGTACAGAAAAAAGCTGAGAGAAACAAACACATTTCATTTCTGTCTACATTACCAACACTTTTCCTTCTTTATTCTGAGGCTACAAGCTAAGGAAGAGTGGAAAACGAACCTGAGGCATTTTAAAAGCTATGCCTGAAAAATTTGCTTTTGCATGAATGACAAATGGGTAGAATTACAGACTCTGATGGAGATTTAACTGGATTAGCTCTTAATACTATATTTTATATTATTATTCATGAGTGTACTTCCAGTCACTTTCATTTGGAATGAGCTGAGAAGTGTTCAGAGAACAAAAACCTGGGGGATGCCTCTGAAATGATGTGTGTATATTTGATACCTAGCAATAACTCAAAAGTTAATGCAGTAATTTGCAACTTATGATTCTTGTTCCCACTATGTAAAGGTGGAAGTTTTACTTCTACTTTTTCAGACCAATGAACTAAGGAAAGCAAAATAACTGAAATATGGAACCTGCCAGGAAATTCAGAGACAGCAAACTCAACATATGCTGTATGTACGTGTAATCTAGTGTAGCAACAGTTGTTACTTCACAGCATTCCCTTGTATTTCTGTTTCCATTTAATTCTCACAGCCTGACATATGACCAAACACTTAGGAGAAAAATCAGCAAATCATTAGTGATTATATTCCATTAAACCTTTAGAAAACTGGACAGTTCATCTGATTTTTGGCAAGCAAATAAGTGTTTCAGAAGGCCAAAGACTACTAGGGAATGTTTCATTTTTCTGAGTATTTTGGAAAGTCTTGCATATTTCACAAAACTCACATCAACTTTTAGAGAAATCAAACAAACAGTCAAGTTATATTCTATTTGCAGCAATTAAATGGCATGTAAAATATTTTCAGAAGCTAAAGATTCAGTCCTAAAATAACCACCAGGAATAAATCAGAAATGCTAACTCTCAGGAATTCCAGCACCTTTGGAAGACAAGCTCTTTCTCACTTCTGTGCCTGCACATGACCCTGAAAGTCCAAGGTAACTGCAGGGGCCACACCTGACATTTCCAGCTCCTGATCTCAGCAGCCAATTCATTTTGAAAGCTAAAATTATTTTCTCTCTCAGAAGTTCTTATAATAGCTTATTTGTGAAAAATACCAGCGTGAATCGATTCCTTGAAGCCAAAACTCAGGGCTGAAGAAAACACGCACGCGTTTATCACAACAATATAGTGCTGGAAAAAGCAATATTACTGTAACAAATCTGGAAAAAAACAATGAGTACTGGGAGAGGTGGAACACAGCCTGCTTCACCAATGCCAGAAAGATTTCACGCTGCAAGACAGTGCTGTTTCAATTTTTTTCTGCCTTTTGGTTTTTTTTTTTTTCTTTTAGGAGGATCAAAACTAATTTAAATAACTGTGAAGGTTCTAATGCATTTCATACTTACATGCCACATTTTTATTATTCTAATAATTTACTTTATATTAGGGAAAAGGTGTTTTTTAGGCTAGTGGGAGATTCCACAGTCCCAGTCCCCAGTATCCAGACTATCAGTGGAAGAGCTAAAGCAGCAGTGCTGACTTCTCGATGCTCTCAGCAAAGTTCCTCAGCCTTGAAGATCTCAGATGCAACAGAAACTGGGTTTTTTAGCCTCTCCAGCTCAGATGGTCTTTGATTCCCTTCTGAGACTGTGAAAGGGTGTTAATTATATCTCACTGAGATATAATTATAATCTCCCATGCCAACCCTGAGGCTTGGCATGGGAGCCCCATTAGCAATGACTTTCCCCTAGCTGCAAACCTGTGCCAGCTTTAAAACAATGTTGACTAAGTAGAAATGCTCACATTTCTACCTGCCACTGTCACCAAGGTCCCTGAACATCACTACCCTGGGTTAATTTTCTCCTCAGGTTGGGAGGAGTGTGGGGAGCATTACTGTGTCTCTGTGGGGAGGATGAAGTGAACCACTGTGAGCTGCTGCAGCTGGACCAGGGGCTGTGAAGATGGGACAGAAGAGGTCGGTGCTGCTCAGCACAAGAACATCTCCACATTCTCTCACTCCTCCTCTGATTCTGTGAAATTCTGACATTGTGAAAATTGCTCTGAATATGAGCAAAGAGGGATGAGAGGAGCTTAAAATGTTTCAAGCAATTTCTGTGAAAAGAGATATGCACTGATCACCCAACTTCAGCGCAAGGGGAGCCAAATACTGACACTCCCAGTGACCTCTGGATGGACCTACTGAGTTCCACTGATTCCTGAGCAGCCTCTGAAGACCATCAGCCGAGTCCCTCACTGCTGGCTGCTGTGAACAGTCCCCAGAAGGCCACCCCCACCTCTCGAGACCCTCCCCATACCCTGACACTATGGAAAAAGGCACAGGAGGCCAGAGGGGAGGTGGAATTCAGGACGTGTTCATTCTCCCACGTGAGAATCCCAGAACCCACGTCGGGAAGGTCCTTTGGAGGGAAACCCAGGCCCTCAGCTGTCAGCTTTCTGTTCCTTACTTTTTAAAACCCATCTTTCTTCTCAAGAACTTTTCCGGCTCTTCTGCTCTCTATGTATTTAGCAAGCTGCTCGGGTTCCATTCCTTAACAATGCATCTTCTAAAAAAATTCATTCCTTAAGTAACCATTCTTTCTTAATTGCACTGATTTAAAAGAAAAAAAAATCCTCTTTTTATCTCCTATTACATTATCAATATATCCATTCAGTTTTGAGTGTAGAATCACAATTTGATTATTGTGAATAAAATATGCAACATGATGCAATGGTTATTCATCATTCATAACCACAGCTTTTTCTGAGAATTTTTCTGAGAATTACCAATTGCTTATTACATAACATTGTATATTTCAGGGACATGAAAAGGGCTAAAGCGAACGTAACATGTTTTTCCTCTCTTCAGCGACTCAGAGAAAGGGAGAACAATCACAGTAAATATCTAGTCCTTCTGATACATTTTCATGAAGTAGTTTTGCTTGTGTGTTTAAAAAGTAACCAACAGTGGAATTTGCTGTAAAGCTGAATTGGGAAATGGATGGTTCTTAAATGCTGAATACAGAAAAAAATTAATTCTATCATTTCAGATCAAACTAGGGCAAAGAATAAGGACAAGATTTTGAATTTAAATGAAAAGCTGTGACTGAAGCCGGTAAAATTATTGAATATACTATATGAGATTGTATTCCTTTTTCTGCTCACAACACATTTACAAGCAGACTACTTTATAGGAATCAGATCACAATTAGTGGACCCTAGGTGAGAACATATCTCAGCTTCAGAGTTCCTGATGAGTTATTCATTTCACTCTGCATTATTCATGATGTGCAATTGGTCAGCTAAAATCACAGTATCACTTTTGTTCCTGGTGTAGACAAAACACTTCTACAATGAAGAACAGAAAATATGCTTCATCATGTCAGAATATCTTTGCTTCTAAGTGGTTAGGGCCACTTTTATACAAGGAACAGTCATTCCACAAATTAACCCAGATTAAAAAGAGCCAATGAGACAAAGCACAGAACAGCTCTCTAAATCCAAATAGTTTTTGGACCTAGGTCATGGATCAGACAAATTGATCAGATAGACCACTCTAGAAAATAAGCATATTTTTGCTCCATAGGAAAGTAATGGGGGGAGAATCAGACATAAAAATCTCAAATTTAGAAGCAAATATCAGAAGGAGAATAAAGAGATTTAGATATGAATCTCCTGGTAGTATGGGATAATAAAAGATGCAGATTACTAAATGTATGTAACTAACACATCCTTCTTAACTGGCCCTTCCTCACATCCAGGCAAACATGGATTTATAACTCAGTGTTCTGCTGCTGCAGTTCAGCCCTCCTTAGTGAGGATCTGTGGGTACACACAGTCTCCTTCTACATTTTTGTGGTACTTACTTGTACCATCATAAAAATATCTTATATTTTGGTTTACCAGTGAAAAATGCCAGTTTAGTACTGAAAAACAAGCCAATATTTAAGCAGATGCATTTCTCCAGCAGTCACTTTAAAATGGATATTTTTTCACTGTATTGTTAAAACCAGCCTTGGTCAATCAAACACAGTTTCCTTGTTGCTGAGTCTTGATTGCTTCCATGACAACAATGCTATTTTATAGCAAGAGTATCCTCATATATAATTAAGGACACTATATGCTTGTTTATATTGAATTTAAAAGATAACTTGAAGAACTCATTATGTTTCTTCAGTTGTAGTCTCTGAACAATACTATTAAATCATAAATATTCAAAATTAAGGTAACTTTGTGTTCTGTTCTGTAATGGAGCTGTTTACAGAACTGCTGTTAAAGCTTTAGACTCTTCCATTTAGAAAACATTTAAATGATTGCCATGTTATTTGGAACCTACAAGTCACGAAAATCAAAACATAAACAAAAATAAAATAATAACCCTAAAACAAATAAACAAAACCAACAATTTAAAAAAATGAGGAAAAAACCCTAATCCACACATGAAAATAAAAATACAGGCTCATGCACAAACCCGATTTCTCTGCCATGGAATGCACCTGGCATGTCCTGAGGCTTGCAGAGCACCTTTCTCACGGGCACAAGGCATCCTGCTGCCAGGCAGGACCTGCACCAGGGTCTGGGCTCCTCCTCAGGCTCCCTCTTGGAACCTGGGTGTCAGTTCTGACTTCTTTTCTTTTTGAGATTTTAGTTCATCCTCAGAGTAACAATTTTTTTTTTTGTACTTCAATACTGATATGACAATATCAAGGACTTTGACACGGAAGAATCTGAAGTTCAAAAGTAAAACCATTTAATGAATGCATAGCACATCCCTTCTTCATTATGCTGAATCCAGCCCTGGAGTTGGGCAATGCATACACTAATTCTCTATTAGAAATGTTGTTCTACATTCCTCATTTGTAAAATAGCATTAAAAAAAAAAGTCAAGATGTTTGACTAAAAAAGCTTTCATACCATTTTGGACTTTCCTAGTATATTTTTAAAAGCAGGAGATAATCCTTTTTCGCAGCTATTGTGTTTTATTCTGTTGAAGGTTGCTGGCTGTAAAACATTGTACCTCCCTTTAAACTCTTCCATATAACTTGATTAGACAGCGGTAATCTCTAATGCTTTCATGTGCAAATTTAGGAGTGACCCGGAACAAGAGTTTCCTTCATCCCCATAGCAACCAGGAGGATGGAAGAATGCCACTCACCAGGCAATGCAAGGCAAATTTCATCCCTTTGATGTTAATTAACAAATTGCTTTCAGAAAAGTCAATGCATTTTTCTCCTTTAAGTGTTTGTGATAAATTTTTAATATGTCTGAAACGGAACGAAATACAGAAGCATGTATTTCTGAGATACAGGCTGCTGGGAGGGGAGCGTGGACAACTGCCTTGGCACTGGGGCTACAGCAGTGATGACCCAGGAAGGGTTTGCAGCAACTGCTCATAAATCACCTTGAGTGAATTTTGGGACTTGGAGTTAAGGACTGATACCTCCAACTAGTTTTATTTCTAGTGTCCACTCTGATGTGGGCCCTGCTATAAGAAAGTCATCCATCCATTTTCAGTTGTGAGCACAAAGAAAATAATAGGATAACACACACAAAATTTCTTACGATGAGGTTATAAGCATATCCCAAATAATTTTGATATACTTAACATGAAAATAATTTCTCACCTATAAATTTTGTTTGCATAGTTCTTAGACTGCTTGTTCCTCTTCCTCTTTCCCCAAGTGTCCAAATGCTTTACAAAAGTTATCAGTTCTTAGTACAAATTCCTTTAGGGACTACTGAGCTCTTCCTAATTTTGCTGATAAGAGAAGGCTTGAAAATTGTCAGTCACCGAAAACCCACCAAGAAACCCCATCAGAGTTCCTGCTATGAAGGAATACTGGTTCACTGGTTAAGATGCTTAGTTCAGAGAATGTGTTTTCCCTTCTGCTCCTGTTTTTTAGATTTTCCAGGACTAATCACCTGGGTGAGACTTCATTGCAGAGGTGATCTGAATAACTCCAGGTGATCTGAGGAACTCCAGCAGAATTAAGCTCAAGTGAAACAACCAGACTGCAAACTAACCCCTTACAGACACTGATTTCATTGTTTTGTGGTATGTTCTTACCAGACTGTTACTTTCACCTCGATCTTCTTTTTCCTGGTACAAATGCTTTCTTAAATAATGTTTGGGATCCTGGAGGTGCCACTGTAACTCAAGTTACCTTCAGCAAAGTTCAGACTGTGCTCTGTTCCCACTTGGGCACTGTGCAGAGCAGAACCTGGTGGGGTCACAGGATGTTCAGGCACTGAACCAGCTGTGCAGTCCCTGTCCTTGGAGGTTTTCCAGACCAGAGCCTGGGCTGACCTTAGAGGTGCCCCTGTTCCAATCAGGTGGTTTGGACTTGCAGCCTCCTGAGGTCCCTGCCAGCCCAAAATATCATTTGATGCTATCATCAGATACGATGATGGATTAAAAAAAAAAAAACAAACGTACATGTCACTCTCACTTTTCAGGCTTCTGATGTTTTCATTCTTGTGATGGAGTTTCTCACGCTGTTTTTTCTAAACATGCACATGTTTTTCTAACTGTCTTTTTGTTTTTCATTCTTTCTCCTGGGAGGAGAAAGGTTTGATAGACTTTGTCATTGACCAGTGTCATTGGAGAGGTGGCAACTTCACCTTCCAATCGATGGTCGTTTCCAGAACTCTATATAATGTGAAAACCAAAGTAAAGTCTCTCTCTTCTTTGCCTTCTCTCGGGTGTGGCTGCGTTTGTCTCTGTGTTTCGTGTTGCTCGATAGAGTGACATGTACAAAATGTCAGATATTATACCAAAAGGTAAATGAACAAGAAGCAAGTTTAAGCAACCCAAGATTTTGATGACCCTCACTGCTCCAAATTAACTTCAGCTGAACTGAAAATAAGGCTGTGATTAGAGACAAAAATGAAAGTTTCTAATACCCAGCAATGACACATTAATCCCAGAAACCTTTCCTTCCCTGGATGTTACAAAATCCCTGCTGCAGTGCTGTTCTGCACCTCCTCATCAGTTAGGAATTTTGTGAAACTCCACAATGCTCTTCTAACGCATACTACAGCAAAACATTCTCCCTACCCATCACTTAAAAAAATTACAGAATAAATTCCACTTGTCCTGTACTTGTGTGTAATTTTATTTAACAAGCTTGCTATTCAGCACAGCAGGGGAAGTCCATTAGAAGAATGATATGCAAGAATCCCACCGGAGTGTAATGAGAGGCTTCTCAGGAGGTAAGAGGTCACCTCCTTACTGCCCTTTGCCTTAACTATCAAAACTAAAACACCAAACACAAATCTGTAATCCCAGAGCAGGAAGGCTGTGTGGTGACTTATCTCTCACCCTAATTCACCCTCATGTGAGCTACACTCACCACACAGAATATCATTTTACGGTCCAAGTCTGTATCTGGGGAATTGCCAGATACGGGCCCGTACCTCCCAGGGCAGGAGGTAGGAGTGCATGATGACAAGTATCCCACCTTGTACAGGAGAGGGGACTGAAAAAACTGGATATTTGAAGATGCTTGTGAACCTTTTGTGCAATGGAAAAGGAACATCCAAAGGTTAAGCTAAATTCTACAATAAGTTTCTAAATCAGAAATATTAAGATAAAGAAAAGAGTTGAAAGAGATTCAGTGTAACCCTGTATCCTGAAAAACATTTAGATTTTAATCCAGTATGTGAAATCAAAATCCTCTTTGCATACAGTGATATGAAAAGCACTTCTTTCAACAAGACTTAAATTATTTCCTAAAGACAACAGGACAGTTTCAAAGCCTCCAAATGGGTTGGTAAGTTGTGCTTGTATTTCTCTCTTAATATTTCCCTTTTTTTTCAGGTAACTCTTAATTTTTTTTTCTTTAAATGGAAAAACATGTACAGAACAACTATATTTTGACCAGACCTTCTGGTCAAACAGCTTTAACTGTTTTCTACCAGGCAGGTTTTCAGCATTACCTTTCCATACTGATTTACATATAGGGACCTGCTTTCTAAAAGATATGTAGTTTCTGAAAAATATGACTCCACTGGAGAAAGTTGTTTTTCAGCCATCTGAGAAGGTGCCACGCCTATCTTCCAATTAGAGTGGTGCAGGCAGGGGCAGTAATCATGTTTACTTGGAAAAACATGAAAATATGCATATGCAATACAGTAAATAAAATTAAAATAAACATGAGATTTTGAATTCTATTTACTGGAAGTGGCTGGCTTAACTGTGCAACTGCTCAGCCTTGTATGTGAGTCATGCTAATGTATGAATTCATTCAATACAGTATGATTATTTTGCCAAGCAATATATTAGAAAACTCTTACCAGAACTTCCCAGAGCAGCCAGTCATATAAATTCATATCTCATAATGAAAACAGAAATCACAATGTAGTCTAATATGGAGCTACATAAGGATTGTTCCCAGTACCCTAAATATAAATTAATATATATAAGCTTTGTATGAATACTTTCTAAATTAACATACTAAACAAAATTATTATCAGAATTTACTGGGAAAATAACTTCAATTTGAGAAAAATGGCACTTGATGACTGCCTGAGAGTTCATCGACATGTTTTGTATGTTTTTCCTAGATACTTCTGTTACAGGTGCTGCAAAAAAAAGTTAAATTTTACCTGTACAATATATTATATTTACTAAAGAAGTCCAAGTATGAGAATGTTTTGACAAGCACTAAGATGTGATAGTTTCTAAGGGGTCTGCCAGCAATGGAGGCTGTGCCCAACTTACACATTAAGGAGACATAGAAGTGGATATTTGGTAAAATACTGGGATACTCTCCATAAACAGTGCTGTTGAAACATTGCCTGATTTTCTACATCTACAATTTTCTATCTATAAGAAAATAATTAACCTCCAAATACTTGGAAAATAAGCAAATGCCTGAAAGGACAACTCCTTTGAAGATGGAGTCCATTTAAAGGAAAGAATATATATACACACACATATATGTATCTATATATGTATGCATATATAGATTTGCAGCACACTGTAGCTCACTTCTGTGAGCAGTAAAATTGCACACCTGCCACTCAGATGAGCACAAAGGCTGAGAACAAAACTGTCCAAAATAATGAGAAAATTCCATATTTATTTCAATTTCCATTCTTTGTTATTATAAACAAAAAAACAACCCCCCAAAACCAAACAAAAAACCACCCCAAAAATTAAAAAGAACAATAACAAACAAACACACACAAAAATCCCACCAAAACCAAACAAACCTCCCCCCTCCAGAATCGAAAATCATTAATATTTATGTCTCCTGATGATATTTCTATTGCTGGTTTATTGTGACTACTGGCATACAAAAAAAGATTAGGATAGTAAGAGTAGTTTAGTAATGGTTTAGTGTCATGTAAGGAACTGAGCCAAATTCATGCTGGCAGACAGAGTAAGTTAGTAGACTCAAAGATTAGTAAAGATATTTCAAGCCTAAAGAAGGAGGAATTTCCATAAATATTTTGGCATGATCTGGATTCTGTCATCTTGAAAAGGATAAAAGAAAAAAAAAGGGGGGAGGACAAACCTTCTTCCTCTCAATGAGCAGTATAAGTAGCGAGAAGGATGGCAGCACTAAAATGAGGGAAATCTGACTTTCAGGCAAAGAGTTTAATTTCCACACACACTCTATGAATTGGTTATTCCAAGGGCAGCCCCTCAGACCACCCTGCAGAGCAGTGCCCTGCACCCCCACACTTCTGAGGTGGGAGCTGGCACAGCAAAACAACCCTACAAAACAGACCGGGGGGCACATCCAGGTTGCACACATACAGCTCAATAATAAACTTACAGCAGAGTGTTTGAAGAAAGAGATGTATCCCAAATATATAAACTGGCCTGTGAACATCAGGGAAACAATTCTGGCTGACAAAGGAACCCACATGCAGCCAAGAGGAGAAGAGCCTTCATTTGTGACTGGAAACTGAGCTGGGCAATTTCCTGTTTTCCCATTATGTCTCCCATTGAGACTCTCCATAGGCTCTCTATAGTTTACAGCAGAAGGATGAGGGAAGGAGACTCTGTGTTGACAAAAGAGCAAAAACAGAAGAAAAGGAGTTGTGATTTTTCCTGCTTGATGGCTGAGCAATCACCAGGACACCTTTCCCTTATTAAACAACAAAAGGGAAATGTGAATATGTAATGTTTGTTGGTATTTTCTTTGCTTGGCAAGAAGCACTTTGCTTCTGCAACTGTGATGTGAAGAATCTCTTAATGCTGGATGGCTTTGGTCTGTGGGCACCCTGATGAGCATGAAGAAAGAATCACAGACAGACCTGACATCAAACTGGCTGCCAACACCCTCACTTTACAGCAGCATACAAAAAAGCAGAAAACAAGGATATGCATGAACAGTATGGGTTTCTTTTTCTGTGCTTGGTATCAAGTCAATTGCTAACATGCTTGTGATATGAAAACATTTCACATGTACATCAGTGCTTCCAGGCACCCAGTGGAGACCATAGCAACAACAGATTTCACTGCATTGCTGCAGGAAAAGGCTTTCCTCCTTTGCTTGCTCCAAGCCCTTTCTAAAGCAAAACCAGTGACCACTTATCTATACATCAGCATTCTCCTCTGCTCTCCATGCACACCCTCAGCACACTTGAAAATACATCAGGACTTGCTTCCTTGTGGCTACATCAGAGAGAGCAGGAGGTGCAAGGTCCTTTTTTGTATTTGCTAACAATTCAAACACTTTGTTATCTTAATTTCATACCCTTTTAATGTATATTTTTCATCCTGACATAACACACAGCGTTGTGTCTAAACCACAGCACAGAATAATACAAAAGAAATGTTCTGATGATGAGATGGTGAGATAAAGGCAGCTGCTTGCCACAAAAAAAAAACCTAGAGCATAAATATTATTACTTTTGTGCAATGCCTTACTTCTCTACAGCATTCCCTATCAGTTCTGCCAGGGGTGTACACTCTGCGCCACCTTCACTGCACAAGCTCTAAATGATTCAACAGATAATTACTTGTCACAACAGTGGTAGAGGTGTTCTCATGCATCCAGAGACAAAGCAGTCAAGAAAAAAACAAACTCAGTTATTGATATGAGTTTTTCTGATTTATGTTCGAGCTGACTTATGATGGTTATTTGCATTATTATTTAAAGGGCTGATATTTTCCTGTGAAGTTTTGACTTCACATTCCATACACAGCAAATTGTATTGTATTTAAAAGAAACTTCTCTTTAAGCCATCAATAAATACTTGTTTAATGAAAAACATGAGGAGCCTACAGAAATAAAATAAAATAATCTATTTATCATATAATCATAATGCTGGTCATACTGTTTTCATCAATATGGTCTTCCAATATTTCATAAGTACATTATGTCCACAAATACAGAATTTAGCTCAAAAATGTACTCTCAGTGAGACATATGTTCATTAAACTTATTTCTTAAATGTTAAAAAAGTCAAAAGAGCAGAACTACAATAATTCTAAAATTGTGGGGTTTTTGCTCAGAAGCAATTACTTCGTTTTCATTCACAGCCCTGCTTACCCAGCCTAAACAGCACAACATCATGCTATGCTGCAGATAGCATTGGAAAATACCCCAACATGCTTTAGGTTTTCTTTTTCATGCTTTTAAATGTTTTTCTTTCAGTATTTTACTTTTAATAATTTGACGCTTTCAAAATGTAACATGTAGACTGTCAGTGTCACACTGAGGATAAAGAATTTTGCGTATTTGTCTATTGAATAATCACAACAACACATATTTAAGCACAGTAAGTCTAATATTTTAGCATTTAGCAAAGAGCTCTTGTCCTTGGGCAGCCTAATACAAAACTTGTAATAATCTTCCAGTAACTGAGACATTATGACATTAACTGCACAAAGTACTTCTCAGTTTTCCTGAATATGTAAATGCCTCCCTTCCATGAATTCCAGGTCAAACACAGGTATTTCCCAGGTGCTAAATAACTCCATTGTCCTATAGTCACAATATGATTCTAATAACTTTTTTTCCAACTTACCTTTAAGGACCTAGATTTTTCAGTAATAATGACATTAACTTGCTGAAGCTGAACTTAGAATAGCAAAGAAGAGGATTTTCATTTTTTGTCCTTATTAAAGATAATTTTTAGACAAGAGTTGAATTTATTTGACATACCCTATAAAGCCTGTGTTTTTTCGTGTTCCAGTGTGTTACCAGGATGTAGTGCTATTTATTTGCTGTAAACTGGTATAATAAATCAATTTTAGTGGCCAGCAAGGAAACTTCAGCTCATGGGGCCCAAATGTGATTCAGCTAGGCACTCCCTTACGTTGTTTGAGAGGTTTGATTCTGTTTTTAAAGAAAAGGTGTGGATGCAGATGTTTTTTACACTGCTGCCACTTACGGGTTGTATATGTTGTAAAATGACCTTAGGATATCCTCTTTTTACTGTCCTAGATAAATTAGAAGAAAAAAAAAAAAAAGAAAGAAAGAAAAAGAAGAGAGAAAAAAGAGAAAAAAAGATTAAACGAGAGTGATGTCAATGCATTACAGTGTCAAAGTCTTGTTTCATGTTGGTCAAGATGGCTCATCTCACAGTCTGTCCTCACTTTGATGTTGGGGAAGTATGATTGTGCTGTAGTCTGTGAAGTCCTTTTCCTCGTCAAGTGTTTTGAATTTTATGATAACAAAATGAGGAGGGGCAGCACTGAGGTTCAAAGACCCAAACAGCCAACAGGAATGCTGCTGTACAGCTGAACAAGCTAAGCCTAAAGACTGCAGGCAGAGCTCTACACAAGGAATCAGATGGTCGATTTAATTTTAAATGCTAAGTGAAAATCCTCCATTTTAACACTTGGACTTCTAAACAAGTCATCTTAAAAGAGAAACAACAACTCAAGCCAAAAACCCATATCTGACTACTTTACATAACCAGGGTTTATAATTACAAAGGTTTCTTTTACTGCTTTTTCTTTAAGGCAGCTTCTTAAAATTGTCTGTCCTTGCTGGTGTGGTTCACCATCTAGAAAAGTTATATAAAGTGTAAGCATTGATAGGGTTACTTATTTGTTTTAATGCAACAAAACCCATTTAATTCTGCTTTTGAAATAAAGTACAGAACCAAAACCACATTGAATGTTTGCTACTAATATTTCATGTCAAGATAGGAGATAGTCCTTATCTTCAGGCCACCCTGCCCTCACTGTCACCCATTGTGTCTCCAGGGAAATTGCTATCTATACTACACGTAACTCACAGATGTCATATCCCATATATATTGCAGATACACGAGCCCTCTTGCTTTTACCTCCTTAAAAGAAAAGGTGAGCACTACTCCCAAATATTCTCTAATATTAGTCCAAAATGGCTTAGTGCTGGCAGAAATATCAGCACACATTAAACAGACTGAACTCAAATGCATTCTGGAATCCAACTCCCCTGACACAAGTGCCCACTGAAGGAGCAGTGGAAGTGCCAAATGGCTACAACCACAATTTATGGTGTTGGCAAACAGGAATAAAAGATTGATCCAACCAGAGCAGCTCCCCAGTTACCACCACCCTGCTCTGTCTGCAGCTCCTCTTGCAGGGAGCAGTTTCTCCATGCACAGGTGACAGAAAATGCCACAGGCTTTTCCAGCACCTTCAGCACAACCACACAAAGAAGCCAGACCACAGGCAGCTCCCTGATGCCATCTCCATGTACCCCAGGGCCCTTCTGGCAGCAAGGAACAAATCCGGTGACTTGCCCAGCACTTGGTGCATGCATAGCTCTGGGAGTTCTCCTGGAGAGGGTCATAAAAATGGATCAACTTGTGAGGCCAGAGCTGGGAATCCTATACCTACCCAAGTCAGAGAAATAAAAAATCATAGAAAAGTTAAGGTTAGAAGGTCACCATAACATCATCTAACAAATCTTCCCTTTAAAAGGAGGGCTAAGTTGTCTTACAGTCAATTTCTTTTCCACTAGGACACCCAGATTCTCCTCGGGGCACCCTCCTTGCCTTTCACCAAATCAGCTGTAATATTTGCTTTTTCCTGCAATGAAGAACTTTCCACATCCACCACAACTTTTTGAGGACAGTAAACAGCAGCCTGGCAATGGCACAGCCTCCGTACCATGACTGCACCCCACCCATTCCCAAGGTGCTGCTGTACAGCTGGAGATCTGTTGTGTCATTTACAGAGAAATTGGGAAGGCTTTGGCAGACATATAACTGTGTGTTAACATAAAGCCTAATCCCAGGTGGGCTCACAAACAGAATGAGAGAGGCTCTCAGAAATGATTGCTGAGAAGAAGACACGAGACTGAGAGGTCACCAGAGACAGCCTAGAAGAGAGAGTTTTGCCTCCTGTGTTATTTGGACAGGGAGCAGCAACTCTCCCAAGTACAAGCAGAATCACAACTCAGGGATATGAAAACATGGGGCTTCGAAAGGTGGATGAGATGGAAACAAGTAGTCTTGGCCAGCAACCTGGAGTGTGGGAAGGAAGGGGAAGAGTGAAGTGTGATGCAGGTTCTTGCAACTGAAGCTATAAAGGCTGGCAGTTATTTACTCTGTACAAATGCAGATATGCACCCATCCATACCATTACATATATGGTAATTGAGTATGCTATGTATATTCTATAAACCCAGGAGTATTTACATCATCTTTCACAGAAATAGGGTGAAGCAAATTGCACTTCATTCCTCCTGTGCTTTGCTGATGAACCCGGTGATTTGCCCACAGAGTGAGAACCTCTCCTGCATGGCAGACTTCCCACAGGGGCCCCAGGGGAGAGGAGAGCCTGGAGAAACTCGTCATTCTCCTTTTATTGAACATGCTCTTTTATTCTGAGGAGGGCCAGCAACATTTTTGAGCTGCTGCTATGCTCCTGCCATGGCTTGATATGCAGCTGTTTTCAGCTTTGACAGAACATTTTAACAGCAACAGCCTCAAGGGCCAGAAGAATCATGTGCTCAGTTGCATAAGCTGCCCCCAAAAAAGGGCAGATTTTTATAACTCCTCCACATCACAAAAACTGGAGAGGGTGTAAACAGGTGACTGAACTACCTGGACAAATTTTCCCAGAGGAAATGACCCACGTGTTATTCTGAAAACAAAATTGTAACTGCCCACTGCTGCTGTTTGCTGTCTCGGCCTAAAATGGGAACCTGACCTATCTGAGGAGGACTGTTTAACAAAGAAAATGCAGAAATATTCTAGTTTCAAAACTATCCCATTTGCAGAGACAAAAAATGAAAAAAAGGAAGGAAAATAACAATAAGAACAGTTATAGAAGTCCATTGAAATTTCTGTTTTATCTGCTCTCATTTAAAAAAAACCAAAAACATTACGCATTCCCAGCCATGATTTTTTCATGTTTCCCAATAGAAAGGATTATATAATTGTGTACATGTTATTATCAATGACACCACTATGCTATGGAACCACTGACATTTTAAACTTAATTACAGATGGCATCTTATGAAATATTTATGAAGAAAAGATTGGACAGCAACCACAGTGATTTTATGCTTCCTCTACATGTGTGTTTAGCACTATATTGTCGAGTCCCTCAACTTTAAAAAATAATGTGAATTATCAACCAGATCATACTGCTGGCGACGGGGAGGTTGACTGGGTGTTGTGGGAAATGCTAGGGTGCCACTTTTGGCACTCCAAGCCAGGTCTCTGCAGAAGGTGTCCCCACAAGGCTGGCTGGTGGCCAGCACGTCAGGCTCCCAGGCTGCTCAGGCAGGGCCAGACACACGTTGAACGTGGGTTTGCAGAGCACAGAGTGTTCCTTCAGGCCTACAGATCTGAATTGAAGAAGTGAAATTTGACTATGAGGACCTTATACCTGCCTGATTTCATTCTATGACATTCATTTCCAGCCCCTGTGAAATTCCCTCCCCTCCACAAATCCACTAATTAAATTGCCAGTGGCTTTGATACTGATGCTACCTCACTCCAGAGAGAATTTTGTCTGGCTCTCCAGAGATTATTTTAATGTGTTCCATGTTAAATTGGTAGGCACTTTTTAACCTGTTCCTTCCTGATTCCATCTCACCTCTGTTATTACCAATAGCACATTAAGCCTTTAACTACTATCATTTTAGTGAAGGGCTAACGCAAAATAGCTATTAAGCTTTTCAGCTCTCTACATACCTTTTTTCTTCTACTTACATTTCTCTTAAGCAGAGCACTGACAATTCCTTTGGTTATTCTCTGGCCTCTTACGCATTTTAAAAGCATGTCCTTCCTGCCTTTTACATGGTTTACTAATGGTACTTCATTTAGAGCCTTTACCTTTCTGACTCTTCCTTCACATTCATCCCCTACACCCAGTCATCCCTCCTGTAATTTTACTCTCTTTTAATGCAGCTACAGCTTTATTATTCCAAAGATGCCCAAAATTTTTCTTGGGGCTTCTTATTTGTGGGGTTTTGTGGTGTTTTTTTTTTTTTATTTATTTCTGTGGCTTTTGTGGGGTTTTTTTGGTGGAGAGAAGAATAAGGAAGGCAGTTTAGGAGGACTTAAGTACAGTACACTGATTCTGTGCACCCTTACCCTAAATACAGCTTCTTTCCTTTTCTTCCCTGTAGCTGTTGAAGCTCTGGTGAAAAGCATTAATTACAAATGTATCCTTCTTTTGTCACTCTCATAAATAGCTTATGATTTTACAAACTATGCATGCTTGCTTTTCAATTGCCAGTCACTGCTGTTATATGACGTTTTTTCAAAGCATGTGATTAAATAATAAATAGCCTAAGGTCAAGGCTGCTGTACACTTTCAGTTTAGTAAATATGCTAAAATTTGGGGTGTTTTTAGGATCAGGATATCTTTTTGATCAAACACGAGAAGTATTTGGCAACATCTGTACATTAAAAAACACACAGCAATATTGCAATTTGTATCTCAGACAGAATTTGTGAATTAATCACTAATTTTTCATTATGTACTCAGCTCTTCAGTGGGACACTGCACCTTAATAATTATGTTGCCTGTAGAAATAGGCAACAGAGGCTGATTAACAAGCCTCTGCATCATATTATCATATTCTGCCACAGCTGTAGGTCACATCCACCCTCCAACTATAAACATACTTGCCTCTTCTTAAGGAAAAGTACACAATAGTTTTTAATTATTTATCCACAAATATAATTTTTAGATTTTGCACCAACTTCAGAATCTTAAAAAAATTGCACAGAGTTGTCTTTCTAACCTGTCCCTGTTGAGAAAGCATTCTTTCAGAAAAGTACAATACTATTTTCATTTAACTATATTTGTATTAAATTCTATCTTTTCCAGCATATTAGACCACACCTTTTAAAGTCCCCAACTCTACTCTCATCAATCAGAATGCCTGATATATATTGAGAACAAAATTCTTTGCTCAAGGAATTAAAAAAAAAAAAAAATATATATATAAAATCTCAAGTCTTACAGGAAACAGAAAAGACCAAATCATATCATAAAGAAGCCTACAGAATAAAAAATCACTACTCTGTTATAACAGGTAATATTTTAGTTTAAATATGTGATTATGATTTGAACTATATGTAGATCAATATTAAAAATACTATATATAAAGTTTAAGCTGATAAAACACAAGATGAATCACATACAATAGTACAGCTTAAGAAAATTATTTTCCCCTACATTAAACTGATATAAATGAAGAGTGTTTCTGTGAAACCAGTGGAGATATGGTGCATGAGAAATGAATCAAGTCCAACATTTCTTTAATCTAGTCAGCATTTCTTTCCCCATTACCAGACTTATCCTGCATTATCCCCAAATAAAAGGGACAAAGCAGAAAATTATCACCTCTTGGTGATAATGGTGACTAATAGCAGCCCCATCATACCAATTATTTAAAATGTTTTAATGTAATCCTTCATAAGTCGCTACATACAATTAACAGATGGAGAGAAAAAAGCCCTACAGGCAAATGCTGACAAGAAATACCTACACAAAGTCACTGCTGAACTTGTCTGACCCAGTATGACATTTCTTGTTAAAAGAACAAAGTAATCCCAGAAAGGCTTGGTAAAGAATCTTCCATGAATCCAGGCAAAGCATCATACGAGAATATAACAAAAAGAAGAGGAAAACAATAGAGAAGCAGAGGTATTTAGAATAAAGCATGGATGGATCCAAGTGATCCTTTTGACTAAATCATGTCCTTGTTCCCTGTTCTGGGAGCTTTGCTGGGTCCTTTGCCTAGTCACAGCCTCCTCAGCTGAGCTCAAGCAAAGCACGGCCACAATCATCAATAAAGCAGTTGGCAGATAAAAACCACATTTTTTTGCAATAAGAAAAATGCAAGATTTGTCCTTTTTTGTGCTTTCATGTCTGCAACATGCAAAACTAGCATAAAAGATACTGACTGTGCTTACAGGGCTGTAAAAGAAATGGAATCTTTGGGTTTAAAACATGGAGACAAATCATGCAATCTTCCCACAGACCACTGAGGAGACCTGTGCCAGTCCAGTTTCTTTGCTGTACAGACCCAGTTACTGCTATGGCTCATCAGAAAAATCAGATTTTTCTTGCCTCAGTTTTTATTTCAACCAAAATAACTGTTCTGGGAAGTTGCTACATAAATTCAGAGAATAACGTCTTTCTGGAAACAACACTGAACTAATGTCCTCAGAGTATTAAAAGGTATTTGTCATTACAGATTACATCTTGTGTAGGTGTTGCACAAAGTGTTCATGCTAACACTTTCATAATTAAAAAACATGGCCTCATCTCCTTTGTTTTGCTGCAGAAAAGCTCACCTGCTACTCATGGCATCCAGTTAAATCCTGCTGACATACCCTCCACTTTTTTTCTTCTAAATTGCCATTTTACTGCTGCTAAAAAGAGTACAACTTTGCCCTCTGCCTTTATTCCACAGAAGAAAATGGAAAATAGTAAAATATTAAACCTCTAGACATGCTTTTTTTCTAAAGTTTTAATAAATTGATTTAATAATATTATAGAAATATGTCTTGTGGTTTTAAAAGCTAAAAATTATTCTATTGCTTTCTACAGGTGTCACAAACATTTCTAGAAAGCTATCAAATGCAAATTTCCATGGGATTGGAAGAAGCAGCTTGTCTGCTGGTGCAGCATCCCTTCATCAGGCCCTTCCAGTGGCACCCTAACTTCTCCCCTGCTGCTAAGGAGGGAGCAGCACGAGTTCAGCTCCTGGGCTGCCTCCACACCCAGACCTTGTGCTGGGGCTGTGACACCTCTCTGACCCAAGAACTGGGACAGAGCACTTCGAAGCCCCTCGCTGCTGACAACTTTTAAGCACGCATGCAAAAAGTGGTTTTTATCTCCTTGGATTGGTTTGAACTCTGCTCTCAGTACTGACAGAAAATGAATTCATTTCTCTCTCTCCTATTTGACTTTGCGCCAGTTTCACTGGCCCATTCCTACATAGGCAGCTTTAATAGAAACCAATTCACTGGGCCTTTAAAGGGATATTCCCACTGTCAAGAAAACTAATCCACAAACACCAGAGGTTTATATCCAAAAAGGAGACTGGGGAGTCCTGTAACTTTGTTCAAGTAAAGGGAGATGCCATGGGGCATTCCCCTGGTGTCTTGGAAAGTTTTGGAGGACTCAGCCTCCTTTCTTATCCTTATTTCCTGGCCTCATTTCCCTCTCTCTTTCCCTGTTGGCTGAGGTACTTGAGAGGTACAGACTTCCTGAAATGTCTAATCCCTAAGACCCCCTTCTAATGTATCCCCCCTACACCTTTTCTTTTCCTTGTGCCAATCAGTCGAATTCCTATGGAATTTATGGTTCTTCCCATTGTTTCTTTCATCTCTCAGTATCCAATTTTATTTATCAGCTGACCTACAGTTTGTTTGTAAAGACAAATCTCTCATTCCATTTATCAATCAGTGGAATCCTTCCCATTGTTTCTTTTTGTATCTCTCTTTGTATCTCCCAGTGCTAGTTTCATCTACTAGCAGACCCACACTTTGTTTGTGAAGACAAGTCCCTCATTCCTTTCGATATTCTCTGTTCATTTTAGTTACCCCACCTGAGAAAGTAGATTATAAAGAGAAGGAAGAGTGAAAATGAAAACCAAAAGGAGATAAATACAGCTCCTGCCTCTATAGGAGCAGAGCCTTGATGATTGCAAGTTCCCATTCCTTGATGTAATGTCATAAGATGCTTTGACCTAACACACCACATTATTTATAAATTATACTGAATATGCACTATATTTGAAAAGATGCCATTAAAGGAACTTCACACATGGGAAGGGCATATAGGCTTTTTGATCAGAAAGAGAGGACATTTGCATTAAAATAAAAAAAGTCTCAAACCTTAGTTAGAGATGTAAAAAAATTACTTCACTTATTAATAAAAGAGAAGTTGCATTTTCATAAGGTTTTTCTTCCAGTATCACGATCAGAATTTTAAAGGAGGCTCTGACCACGTATTCATATTTTTGATTAGGTACTGATACTTTTGACACAGGCAGTCTTCCTTGTGGTCTCTCTGAACTTTTGAATTTTCCACATTAGAATGTCCAATATAAATACAGTAGAACCTTGGTAGTATCAATTTTACTTCATGGCGATTTTGAAAACACTTTGCATTATATGATACTTCCCATTCATGGAAGTAAAATTATTAAAATGAATAAAGCAATAAATGTAAGCTTTAAGAGGTTAATGGTGAAATAGAAAAGGGAGAGGGAATTCAGAGGAAAAATAATTAAAACAGTTCTACAAAAAGAATACAAATACAAAGCTTCCAGCAGCTTTGCAATATACTAGGGGACGAAGGAAATAAAGCACTGCCAACAAGTCACAGGTAAACAGCTTGACAGAGAGTGAAAATGTTGCCAAGAGGAAGTGATAATGGTTTTGTATCCATAATTCATTCATCTCAAGGGATGCAAGATTACGTAATGTAGTGGCACTGCTGTATCCTGATTCATTAGTGAGTCCTACAGAGCCTTTTCTGCACTCATCAGTTGGGGAAGTGCCTGAGACACATGCACTTTGTGAATTACTGCCTCCCATGCTCCTGACAGTGCTGGATGCTCTCAGGGTTTGGAGCTCCATCTCATACCAGTGGTAAGACAGGGTGAAAGTCTGAGCAACAGCTCAATCATCACTGCACGGGCCAATCAGAGAGAGCAGAATTAATCACACTGGTGTTGAAAGAAGGAAAAATGAAAGGGCAGATACACTTCCCACCTGATCATTAGTTTGCAGTAACACAAAGAGTGATGGAAGCTTGAAGGAGACACAGGTAAAAGTGGCAGTAATAAAAATTGGCACAGATGAAATATGAGACTCAGAATAGGGAGGTGAGAATTGGAAGAGTTCAGAAGGAATAGCAATTAAACAAGGTGAGAGTGTGTTAAAGAACATTGGGCATAGACATGGCAAGTGAAGGAAAAAAGGATGGTGAGAAACCAAGAATAAGGTCAACAAAGTAACAGTGTTGCACTCTAATGAAAAAAGGAGAAAGAAAAATCCATTTGGAAAATGACAGATTATTGGAGGGGGACGTAGTACTTCAGAATAGAGAATGAATCTTAAAATTTTAAACAGGGAAGTTCAACATGAGTGAGAAGGAAGGAAATGAAGTAGGAAGTGGCCAAGAGAAATTAGTTATACATAATCCAAACACACCTTTGATTAAATTAAAACACACCTTTGATTTCAAAGCCTTAGGAGATTTTTTTGCCTATGCATAGTCTCACATTTTCCAGTTAGGGAAATGCAAATGTAATTCATCATGTAAACCACTGTGCCTTACCTTCCCTTCATCCCAACCATAAGAAAACATTTGGGATTCCCTGATACTTAAAAGATGTAATATGACTTTTATGCCCCAACAACAACTCTGAAATGTGTCTAGAGATGAGAGAGGCTTTGAGAGCTGGGCTGGGTCCAGGCTGTGCAGTCAGGAATGTCTCCTGGAGCAGCTGCTCTTCAGACCCTTGGGGTGGGGCTCCAGGGAGAAGATATTTGTGTGGTCCTTTCAGGATCACTGCAATGGGTCAGAGAAGGCACAATGGACACTTCCTCAGTCTGGCATTGTTACGTGACTTCTCATTCAACCCCCAATTCACCCAAACCCACAGATGCAGTCGTGAGGCTCCATGAGGGCACTCGAGGAACCCCAGGGCAGGAGGGCTGATGGCTCAGGAAGCCTTGGGGCCACCAGGGAGGCCCAGAAGGGGCTCAGGACAGCTGTCCTGAGGTACCATGGCACTAGGGAAGGTGCTGAGCTGAAACCCTCCATGCCAATCTCAATTTGTCACTGCAGCAGTGTACAAAACAGTCAGCAGGCAGCACACATTTGACATTCATATATTTGGAAATTACCAAAATCGAAGCAAAGCTAATATTTTGATAAGCTAAACAAGTACATGTAGATGCTTGAAAACCTTTATTTTTATTCATTTTATTTTTAACAGTTCCAAGAAAAGTGACTTTCTTCAAGTCCCATGAACTTTCTTGTAACAAATGCTGCTGAAGGGAGTCTGTGCCACTCACACTGAAAAGCAGCTAGTGGCTCTCCCAAGTCTGGGGTAATAAGAGTTCTGCAGACACCAGGAAAAAAAAGAATCTATTCAGTGCTTTGAAAACAACTAAAGCTGGGAATAATTAATTCCAAATACTCTGTTTTCCCTATCCAAGTATGGCAAGCTATGTACACATACTCTATAATACAGATTTTGGAAAAAAAAAAAACACCAATGTATCAACCAGGTACCTCATGAGATGGAGGATCAGATACCAGGTGATGAACAACTCCGAAAAGCACAGAAAGAAAATGCTTTCTCAAAAACATGAAGATGCTTGCACTGTGTTAATGTCTCATGGCCTGACAAAGGTCTGGGAAAGTTCCTTTGCCCATAAATCTGAGACTGCCTTCAAACTGCTTCCAGCTTTGCTTAATTGCTCTCTTCCTGTAAGTGCTTGACAGTTTGACAGAGACTGCATTCCTGAGCAATTTGGCCTTTTTGTTTGGTTAGAATGAAGTTTAGGGTGTGGACATTAATAAAAGAAAATTGGGGAGCAATATTTTGCATTGAAATACTGGCACACAATGACACAGAAATGAATTATTAATTAGTACAAATAACTGACACAAATTCTTAGCGGCAGCACTTTATAGCTGTGTCCATGAAACTGAAATCCTGAAATTTCACCTCACAGTAAAATAACCTGCTTTGCACAGTGGGCTTGAACCTAGTGGAAAGGAAAAAAGATCTTTTGGTATCATCATTTATCACGGACAAAAGGGGAGATAGCAAAGACTGAACTGAAACCTCAGGCCAAAGTGCTTGGCTCCCATTCATTCTCTTTTATTTAACTCTGGGTGTCTGGTCACTGTCTCTCTGAGGCACTGAAGTGCCTGCTATGCTCACAGCACTTCAGGCTTCCCCTCCTGTGCCTGTCACTGTGTCCTGGCCAGGTCCCACCAAAGACACTCCAGTGCACCCAGAGTTCCTTGTTGCACTCCTCATCTGACTCATGAACATGTGGCCTGAAAAGTCCTGCAGAAATATTGTACTCAAAGCACGGGAGGCTTAGCAGGTGTCACCACCAGGAGCGAGACACAGCTAATTGAGCACTTCCCAATAACTTATTGATGTTAATCAAGTCTTCTCAAAGAAGGATGTCAGCAGCAGCACTGACAGCTGTGTACACAAGAAACAACAAGAGGTAAGGGAGCAGCAGGGTTGGGACAAATATTAATGACGCTGCTTTTCACTGAACTGCTCTGAACACAAACCATGCACAGCGTTTGTCCAAATACACGGATGACAAGACACCTTAAATTACAAGAAGTAGAATCGGATTTTTCAAATTGCTATGATTTGAAGCTTCTGGTTCTATTAAAAATAAACAAAGCTCAAGGGAAACCCATTACTAAATGTCCATGTATTGGGGTCAATGATAAGCTCTCATAGGAAATCTAAGCTATCAGTTTCCCTTTAGACAGAGGGTGTTAACATAAGAATGCTTAAAGGGTTTTTTGACAAAATGTATCCCCTCAGATAAGGGAAAGCTACACAGAAGGATTATCTTCATTGACATGATAAGATAATATGCAATGATCAAAAATGAACACTTTCAGAAAGTCCTGTTTTATACAGAAATAGATCATTATGCCAAGTTTGGCTGTTGAACTGCCAGTAATTTTAAATTAATTTTTGACAACTGTGAGAGTATTTTCCTGTGTGTATTTCCAGCATGTGATGAAGTGAGGAGCCTGCAGTTTGGATACATGATGGCTGGTGGCATAAAAACAAAAAACGGTATGCAAGAGACCCTCTAAGAGCACAGCACTGAAGTATTACACTGGATTTCAGAGCTGACACTCTTTTTGGTTTGTACCTGGATCCGGGACTATGGTGTGTTCAAATATGCTCTTTTGTCTCAGAGCAAATGATCTAATTTGCCTTTAACTGAGTTACTGGAGGAACTGTTGCTGCCATCCTGGGAATTTTGCCCATCTTGGAATGAAGGTCGATTTTTTTTAAAGCCATTGCCATCTTGACTGGTGGGTTCAATTGTTGTTTCCTGGAAATACTTATGGATTTGTTTGGTTATTATAATTCTTGACTGTAGTTCTTTCTTTTAGAGCGTGACAATTCATTGTTTGCCTAGAAAAACTGGGAAACTGCCCAAAACTCCACAGATGCCACCATGAATCTATTGCATGCAAATCCTACAGTTTTATAAAGTCAGGTATCTTCTTTAAGAGTCAATGGATAGAAATGGATATAATAATCCAAATATCAGAAATGTCAAAGAAATCTTTTCAGCGTCTTAACCAGCAGTAGTGACTGGACTATTTTTAAGTGGAATGACTCAGTCTTGTCAGCCTCTGCATGTTATTTTGGGATCACAGCACTGCCCAGAGTCTTCCCAGAAGTCACTTCTTGGTTTTCATCAAGGTTGTCTTCGCTCAAGTAGCAAACCAAAATAACTTTGCAATGCAATCCAAAGGCACTGGGAGCCCCTCAGTGACTGCTGGGGCCCGCGTGCCCACCAGCTGCAGCCCAGAAACTGCTCCCCGTGCCTGCCTTTGCACCAAGCCTGTGCTCTAAGCTGCTGCTTTATGTATTCAGTGCAAAACATACTCATGGTTATCCTGACCACACATTTGGACTACAAAGGATGTTCTCTTGCCATGCTTGGATTACTTCAATTTACCAGTGAATTTACCCAACTCAGGCTTTTGAATATATAACCTGCAAGCACACAGCCTGCAAGAGCAGGCTGCCTGGGGCTGGTCAAGAGGACCATGAGTCAACATTTCCAAGTTGCTGCTGCACATAATCTCGTACTCTTTCACAACCAGATGCTCAGCACCCTGAAATGCAGATGCCAGGGCAAAGGCAGAGTCGAGGCTCACAGAGAGGCTGGAGCTGGGGCTGAGCAGCTGCTCCAGGCTCCTGCTGCAGCCAGGGGATGATGCTGATCCACTTACCATCCTACTTCTCTGTAAGGCAGCATTTCTCACACCTGCTAAATGTCCTCAGCAGCACACTTCATGTTTGGGAAAGAAAGCCATGCTCTGGCACTGCCCTTGGGTGGCTGCAAACCCCACTTGGCTGCAGCACCTGCCAGGGGCTCCTCAGTGATCCAGGCAGTGAGATGACAGAGCTGAGGACTCGATTTACTGGCTCTCCTACCTACTGTGCATAGCCAGAAAGGAACATACAGTTGTTCCCTGCCTGGTAAACAGTCTGAGATCTTCCAGATTTGTCACAAAAAGAAAATCTCTCCACTTAGGTATTGGGGTCTAACAAGAATAAGGTTTTAACCATCAATAGTTACTATGTTATTTATCTTTCTTTTCCTGAGTATAAATTATTAATACTGGTTATATAACCATGTCATCATTTTAGTAAAGCATTAGTGCTGTTGCTGTACTCGCTCTTTTATTGCTGCTTCAGATTTAAGTGTAATTCTGAACTAAATTTTAAAAGCCTTCCATCTGCTAAGAAAACATGGCATGGGGGTACATCTCATGACACTCTCACCTCCCTCTCTCTTTCTCAAAATTCTCATCGTCTCCAAATTCTCTCAGCCCTTCACTCTTTGCATTTACTGTCATACCACAGGAGTGAAGAAGTGTCAGCACACAGGGTTTAGCCATCATTTTCTGAGTCAGTAGCCCTGAAGAACATTTTCTCACATGAAAGCAATGCTGACTTGTGTCACATGGCTGCAGCCCCTCACCTCTCATTTCACCACCACAAGGGCCACATTTAGAAAAGTAAAGCGAGCTAGAGTTGCAAAGATCAGTGTCAAACAAAGTGTGTGGCTTATCACATCCACTCATGCCAGCCAGCAAAACCAGCAGCAGCAGTGCAGGCTGTAATTGATTCATGAGGTTCAGTCTACACAGCAAGAAGGTGTTGCCTAAGCAAACACCAGTCCTACACTCACCAAATGCACTTTCTTCCAGATACAGGAAAACATAGACTGTAACTGAGCCAGTAGTAGGGAAAGAAAAACATTAAATAAGGCTGTAAGCCTGAAAGAGAATTAGGCAGAACTGTAAAGAACACTTGGGAATTCTTTCTTCCACAAAAAGCCCCCAACGTGTTTATGTCATCTAGACACTAAGTAGATTTCTTTGAGGAAAAACTGTTACTTTATCTGAGTAAACATGCCAGTCAAAAACAACAACCAGCAATTTACAAAAATGATGCTCGATTATTTAATGCTGAAAGTGGAACATTCCACAGGGAGAAGTGTTTCTATTTACACACTGTATCTAGAACAGCTTTAGGCTGAGATGGAGTAACCATAACAAATACTACGCTTTCTGCTAATTCAGCAAAACTCCCCGGGCCTGGGACTGCCTTTCAAAGAGTGTTTGGCTGTAGTTTCACTGTGTGGCTCACTGCCACATCCAGCTCCTCACTCCGTGTATCTTCCAAGACGTCTTCTAAAGAGCAAGAGGTTTCCTCAAAGGAAAAGAGAGATTCCCCCTTTTTTACTGGAATAAGGCAAATCCTTAGAGTAAGCTAGGCTTTAGCTTTACAGTTTCTTGAGAACTCTTATTTATTTCACTGTGCTCAGCACATCACCTGATTAGGCTTCAAATCATTAAAAATAGCTGCACACAAAGGGAAATGATGGAATTACACATTGCTCCCCTGTTATTGAGGTTTTGATTACTGCAGGCTAATTTTCTCATTGTACTTTCGTGGGGTTTCTCCTAACTTAACATTCTTTTAAGGTAGCCTGTGTTGAGGGAATTATCTTGTTTTTCAAAGCAAATTTCAGCTGATTACTAAGTATTTACATACTGTAATTTGAATGTCTAATTATACAATTAGTGTAAATACATGTAATATGGTTTATTTTTCACAAAAGCTGATAAGGTACATTGCTTTTTGCATTCCAGTGTTACGAGATTTTCATTGCTTGTAATACACAATCCAAAAATTCACATGAAAAGCTTCCAGTAAAAACTGTTTATCAGTTAACAGCTACAAGTGGTTTGAAACACACTTCATGCCATAAACAAAGAAAAGACATTTGCCTTCTTCCTGCAGACTAAGACCCACAAAAACACCTCCCATTCCTAAATGTAAGAGTTGCCCTAAGTATCTCTTTTTTTCTTTGCAGGACTTCCTGGTACATTTGTGTCCACCCTAAAGTCCCCAGCACTGGGGGAGAATGACACTTTTAAGTGCAGTACTACAGCACTGCTCGCCCGGCAGACGTTTTTCTGAAACTTGTACTGTTAATTCATGATGATACCCTCAATGAAATAAGGAAAAGTGCACTTGGAAGATGGAAGGAGACAATGCCCCTCCAGTCCTAGAGATGCTCAGTTTTAAGCAGCTATAGATAATAACTTCCCAATGAGAGGGCAGGAAAGTGCTCCTTTACTCTCAGCTGTTGAAGCAGCACCAAGCTGCAGAAAGCTGCCAGCCTCCCTTGCTCCTCCTCAAGAATCTCTAACATCTTTCCTCAGCCAAAGTTTACTAAATCCAGGCTTCAAATGTAATGGTATTTCCTTAAGTTTTATAAAATTTAATCTATTAGCAGAGAAAAAAATTAAGTCAGCATGTTTGTGAGCAGACATTTGTACTCCATTGGCACATCCATACCCTGAGTCCAAGCAGGACACACTTCCAATTTTTTTTTTCAGAATTTGACTTAAGAATTTTAATTAAGCATATAGAGATCATATTTAAACAATGTGGAAAGATCAAATATGTAAGAAATATTTCTGAACTATATGTTATAAAAAGGTTTCTTTGTCTGTATTTCCTTAACCTGCTATTCACCTTGTGGTGGAAAATGACTTCTATAGGATATTGGATTTTACAGCACCTTAGAAAATAGCATCAAGATTTCATGAGACTAAATCTCATGTTGTCAACGTGAAGCTTCAACTTTAGCAGCCACTGGCATTCCCCTGCCATGTCTTTTATGGAAACTTCCTTCACAGAAATTAATTTTAAATGAAAATTAAACCCAAGGACCCGGGCACTGACCTCCATGTCAGCACTAAGAGCTGTGAGCCCTGTCCTGATGTGAGCACTGGAGCAGCCTGCTCCTAAGCTACTGTGGCTAAAACTCTGCAAGCACACAGTACTTTTCTAATGTATACACCAGATTTTGCTATCCTTGATTACACTGGAAAATGTCTTATTCTATATGTAAGATAAAAGACAGAACTACTTTACATTTACCTTCTATCTTTCTATTATTTTTAAAAAATAGGACACCATTAAACAACAGTAAAAAACTTAGTCTTTCATATTGCTAAATCTAACCTTTGAAAGCAGTATATTGCAAAAAAAACCCCAAACAAACAAACAAAAAACCTAACAAAAAGACAGAAAAAAAAAGAAAGAAGGATGTTTATTTCATAAATACACTGCACCACATCTGAATAATTTCAAAAATACATTTCCTAAAATTCCAGGCCCAGCAATAGAACATAGTCAAGTTATTAAAGATGCTGAACATATACTTAATTTTCAGCTTATTTTTATGCCCCCCTGGCCTTAGTGAGATTTAAGGACATGTATAAATTTTCTTTTTAATCAAGACCTCATTTATGAGGATAATAATGCCTTTACAGCATGTATTTTTCTACTGTAAGATGCAACACACAAACCAAATGTGAGGAATATCATCTTTGGCAGCATTCCCTAAGGGAGTCTGGATCTATAAACACATGGATGTAATGCGTTTGTTAAGGCAATTCTTCTCCCATTCTCTGACAGTTGTAATATAAATAACATTTTCTCCTTAGGAAGCAATCCAAATACAATCAAACCAGTGTATTAATATCCCTTAATGTAATCTCCAACTTTGCAACTGCTTCAGAAGTCTTGTTTTGTGAGAGGCTGGACACAGACATGAGGTAGGAGCCACACTTTATGCCATGCCATGCCATGCCATGCCATGCCATGCCATGCCATGCCATGCCACGCCACAGGCCTTGCAGTGCTGGGACAGCTCTGTTATATCTCAGGTTCCCTTGCCATGGAAGGCAGAGATATCCCTCTGCCAGCCTATGACAGATGCTCACACGTTATTCTTTAATGTTGGAATCCAGGGCACAGGGAGTGTTTCCCTGCCTGTATTANGCTCATTTTTCATCCCTGGCAAAGAACTCACGGCAGGGAACCTCCTCCAAGGGCCGTAGAAGTAGGTTCCCAGCAAGTTGTGGGGGAAACAACAGCCAAAAAACCTCCAACAAATGGTGCCCCCAGTGTGAGGAGCCAGAGGAAAAAAAACAGTGTCTGACTGGGGGTCAGGGCTCCCTAATACAGGCAGGGAAATATTCCCTGTGCCCTGGATTCCAACATTTAGCTCTAACCTTCCCTCTACTCTTTCAGTTCGCTGTCCAACAGCCCCCACAAGTTAGGAGTCTGACCCCAAAGCCTGGCCAGAGGGAGAGGCAGGATGTGGCTCCTGGTCTGCACTCAGTTCTCCAGGAGAACTCATGGAAGAGGGGCCATGTCCAGCTCAGGTGTGAAAGTCACGTCAGCTTCCATCACCTGCCACTTGAAAGCACTTCAATCCCCCAGAAAATCTAAGTCAGGCTCTCAGGTCTAGTTAAGTGAGGCTGGAAAAATCTGCTGTGGATCAGCCAGAATGAATTGATGCAGTCTGTACCAAAATGAAATAACTCACAAATAAACACAGTCGTACCAGTCACTCATTTGTATGTGCTGGACTAATGAGCAGATATGCAAAAGAGCATGACAAAAGAGCCAGAAATGGGCCTAGGTTCAGAGGAACACAAGGAATCCCTAAGATGGCTTTTTTTTTCCAAAAACTTGCCAGTTAATCAGGAAATACACAGAAGCACAGAATCAACAGATTGGAAAATTCAGCAAAAGATCCAGAAGTTGGGAAATATGTGGGTTGTGAATATTTTGTTCAAATTAATATTCTGGCAGCGACATTTTGAACAAGATGTAATTTGTATAAGGCACCTTCTGTTAAATTTGTGGCACAGAATTGCAAGGACCAATCCAACTTGAAATCAAACCATGGATTTGCATCAGTACATCTATTTACCCTTACTCACAGGCCTAAAACACTGAGAATGAGATTTTCAAAATTAGAGAATGCAGATAAACACTTTAAAATACCTTTCCTTCAAAAATGAAAGATGTATTTTATCTCTCCAAAGTAAAAGGACTGCTTGAGTCTTGAACCATGCTCTGACAGCCATTGTTCTACATATTAATTTTGTACAACACATAAATTTATAGCTAGCAATGAGGTTTTTAGGAGCAGATTTAAGAAAAGGTCTATCAGCTGTGTTGTCAACTTTATATTTAAAGAGATGAAGGCAGAGGTATTAATCTGTCAAAATCAAAGCCAAGGATGATGCTCACTTCTGCAGGATGGCTGAATCAAAAATTTCAGCCATGCATATTGTGTTTGAGTACCTACTACAAAGTTAAATCACTTTAAGAAGGGTATGTAGCACAGCAGTGACAAAATAACCTGGTGGTGAAATACAGCTGGCTAAATAACTTAAAGGAAAATGAATCACTGACTCTTCTTGGTATAATATGAAAATTAATGGGAAAACACAACATATTAATTTTTAAAACAAAAATAAAAAAAAACCCTCAGCAAAATTTTTTTCACTTTATTGCAACATTATGCATGCTGCAAATGTTATTTCAATTCTGATCAATGTTTTAAATATCTCAGTTTTTGCTCCTGTTGTTCTTTTAAACAACACCAGCCATGCTGGTTATGCCCAATACAAATGGCCAACACCTGGGAATTTGAGCAGCTTTTTCCTTTCCCATCAGTGATGTTGATTTTTTTCAGAGCTATCCCCAGCTGTTCCGTGGCACAAACATTATTTTCCAAATACCACAACCAGAATGGTTATTAGAACCAGTGATTTAGACAACAACCTTTTTAATGTCAGGCAGGCTTCAGAGGCCACCCAGCATTAGCTGGAGTGCACGAGCTCTCGAGAGTGACACCTCCAATCCCAGCCACACCACTGGGCCACTTCACAGCTTCATCATCAGCACAGTTTGCCCAAACTCATATTTTAGCTATTCACTGAGGTCATACCTTGGCAGCTGGATGTCACTTAGTGGGCATACACCTGCTGTAATTCAAAACAGCAAAACACATTTCAGCTTTGATGAGAAGAGTGCTATGTATCTGGTATTTCCTTCTTTTTCCTCAGTGTAAACAGCTTTGTTAACCAGTGCCACAATATCATGATCCAAGCAGCTTTTATATTTTAACAAATCATCTAGTCTGATTATTAGAATAAGTTTGGAGAGAAAATATTTCCAGGTCACTGCAGCAGATGAATTTGGATGATCCTAGAGACACACCTGGAAGTTATGCCAAAAAGATCAACAGGTCTGTAAGACTGGTGAAGAGTGTGCTGGAAACCAGGCTTGGTAAGAGCCCCATTCCTCCTCCTCTGTTACTTAATAGAAGTTTATTCATTCTACAAGCAGCAGGAATTATCCAGTCACTTTAAGTGACTGAGTAGGGAAAGAGTGCCCAGATCAATTTGATTTTAACTAACTTTATCTAAAAACTCCTGTCAAACTCATTGAATCTGTGCCACAGTCAAACAAGAAGTTTGTTCTATTTTCCAAGCTTGTGATTCCTTTCTGCTACACATGAAACCTTCTTTTATCTCATCAAGGAGCATACAGGGAAAAAACCCACTTATGGAAGATAAATTGTGAAGGATATGAAGTTGCATAAATGACTTTATAAAAAATTGCTTTATATTGTTCTGTTTGACATATAATTCTTTTTCCTCTTCATGAGTAAATTGTAAAAGTATTTCTAAACAAAGTTTTATCATGAGCTCATCAGTATGCATATTCTGTGCTCACATTTAGTATCTATTTATAAAATCAATTCTGTTCTGGGCTTTGACAAACAAAACTGAAATGCAGCTGTGAGACATGTTGATAATTTTCATTAGTTCTAAAAAACCTCAACAGAAATGACAATCTTACTTGTTATGACCAAATAACCCCGGGGAACCCACAGGAAAGGTGACTTTTCTATACGATCTTATTTATTAACAGAGAAGAAGAAGGGGGAGGAAAGAAGTGGATAAAAATTGGAAGTAAAATGATGAAAACTTAAAAATCACAGATGTACACACTTGAGGCTGTGCTAACTAGACAGTCTTCAGTATTGCTGTCAGAGACAAATGTATATTGAATTACCCTTGCATGACTTGCACACCCTTTTTACACTGGAGGAGCATTTGCTCAAATTTTGAATAAGCTTATTGCCTGAAAATCAGAAAACCTCATGGTATTTAATATAAAGAGCCAAAATTCAGCAACTACATTTCTGAACAAACATATCCATATCTGGTGTGTAAAAAATTAAAAGAAAAAAGAGTTTATAATGATTCCTTTTTGAGAATTACATCATATTAGAGAAAATCACAAATGCTTAAAAACTAAGTCTTCAGAGAAAATGAAACAAATTTATGTCATCATTAAATTGTCTTTAAACAACAGTCTATAAAGTAATAGAATGAAATCAATGTTTATATCCCCTTTTCCTATGTTTGATGGCAGTTCTACTTTTCCCTGACAAATATTTGGGGATAAGGGTGTGGTAATTTTGTTTCCTTGGAATACAATGCTTTTTAAATTCTACTGAAGAACTACCTGCATTTCTTGTTTTCCTAGGAAAATTTGGTGATCAAAAGAAGTACAGTCTGAAGTATTTCTAGGCATCACAATTACAGAAGAGCTGCCAAAAAATCAATAATAAAAATGTCCTAATTAAATAGTCCTTCTAATTTAAATTATGAAATTTTCAGTCTTTTGGGGTTTTTTCCTAGGGTTTTATTTCCTTAATTCCCATGACTAAACATAGTCCCAGAGCAGGCAGACATCAAATCTCTGAGTGTAAAACAGAAGCAGGGTCTTCTAAACTTGCACAGACTAGTTCTTCTTCAAGCCAGCTCTGAAAAGCAGACAGGCAGCAGTGATCACAAGTTCCAGGGTGCACTGGTTTCAAGATATAAGAACTCTGAGAATCCATCAACCAATCCTTTACACAGCATAGATTTTTTTTTTATAAAAGTCACATTTGAAAATGAAACACAGTTTCATAAAAGCAAATAGAATTTTTTTTTCATTTTCTTAAATTTCTAAATATAGCAATATACAGGAAGTTGGTTGGCTTCTCTCTCTTTGATGTGTTTTAAATGCCCCTTAAATTTGTACGTTTTTGTGCAAACTGCTATTTCTTTAATTTTCTAAGAGAGATAATGAGGACTGGTTTCTCTGTAATTCTAGTGTGATATTTTTCTGGGTGGTTTTCAAAGTACACGGTATGTAATTAGGGATAATGCAGACAGTTCCTTTGTTTTCTGGAGAATACTCAATTCCTTTTTTTTTTAATTAGGGCCTTTGGATTTGTGGGTTTTTTTTCCCTAAGTAAGTGCTGTGTGATTGGACATAAAGTGGAGAGTGAATTGATGCTTTTTCACCTGAGGGTATTTAGACTTTAACAACTCTGACAATATCTGATTTTAAACCAAGTCCTGCAGAATATTTAGAGAAAGCAAAGATTCTTCTACCCAGATGCAAATAATTTAGAGAAGAATACAATTAGGAAACTGATCACTGTTCAAATCTTCCTCCAGGACAGCTGACATAAGCCAGCAAGAGCCACTTATGAAGTGCAAAAAGCAAAATCTGAGTAAAAAGCTCACTCAGGATCACTCCACTGTGCTATCTGGACATATTTTTGAAGATAATGAAAACAGATCATTCTCTTCAGTGAAAAAATGACTGTGTTCAGCAGCTCTGAAAATCAGGATAACACTAAATGAATGCTTTTGACATAATTATTGGGTATAAAAAGCCTACACTGAATAGCAAAATATGCTTTTGTGAAAAAAATATCACAACACCATGCTTGTGTGATTTCTCTTTGCACAACAGAACAGCAACAAGTGCCTGTGAGCAGCTCTGTGCAGTGTAGACCCAAGTATTGTGCTGATTTCAGAGCACAATGGGTACAATCTTACCAAATAGGTACAATCCTTGAATGTTTGTAGAGAGCAGCAGAAAGCAGAGCACATGATATGTGGAATAATAACATATTGATTTACAATCTTCTTCTAACTGCAGCTGTACTCAAAGATCTACTGTGAAGGAAAAGTACTAGAAAATTCCAACCCTCCTCATTTTGTGCAAATCATTACATGAACATTTAATCAGGAAACGTGGGAGAAGACTGTAAAAAACTGCTCCTGTTACTACATCAAACTGATGTGCACTGAGTTATTTGGGAAGCATTCCCCAGATCACTCATCATGTGAGGACCCACAGTTCTCTCTTTTCACTCCATTCTCCTCCTGCACCTCAGTTTGCTTTGCCTTGTGTTTGCTGATACATTTCATTTAAACTGAGAAGACAAAAGCCCTGCTATCAGTGTTCTCCAGAGATGTAAAATCCTGTTGCTGAGCATCTCTTTCCAGCCCTGGACACAAGTTACCTTCAAATACCCACAGAACAGTGAGATCTACAATCCACTCCTTGGATGCATTTAGCATGGCCATTTTTTCTCATGACATTTAGTTATTTTAATTTTGTTTGATATCAGGAAAAGAAATATCTAAACTCTGGTCTCATGGAAGCTTGCACATACACTGGAATAGAAAAAAATATTGTTATACTCAGGAATAATATAATTTTACTTTGCAGGTGATACCAATGTAAGTAATGTTCAAACAAGTTCTTAAACATTAAGCATTAATAAAATAATGCATAGTACATAGTAATTGTTTAATGCCTTTGTTGAAATTTAAAAATAACCCTTTTGTATTCTTTTTCATTGTTGTTTTTGTTTTAAAAAGTCAAGAAAAAGGTTCTGCTTCCTGTACATGCTATGTTATGATTATTTTTAGTGGAAAATTAATAAAAATATTAATAAAGTTCTGAGGTTTTATTCTAAAGTCATTGTTAATGGGATTTAGGCTACTAAAGGACCAGACTTTTTCTCAAAACTTTTATACTGATTATTTTTGCTTTCATCAGTCATGGCATGAAGGCTCAATTTACCAAATTATTTTAATGTTAAGCAATACTGAATGCCAGAAGGTATTGGAAAGTCAGTGTCATTGCTACATTCACTAAGTTACCAGTAAAAAAAAATGTACTGTTAGGACTTAATGTTTTAAAAAGACCTTGCAGAATTTCCGATTTCCCTTAAAAAAACTAGTAGTACAAATATTCCTTTAACCATTTTTTCTTGTTTTACTACAAGTTGAAATCCTGTCCCTGTCATTCAGGGGGAAAAGAACCCTCTCCAAAGCCTGGAATACTTGTTTTCCATGAATTTTACAGTATCTGAAATGCAGAAAACCTGCCAAATTATGTCTACACAAAAGGCAGGAATAACTTAATATCAAATCTATTTCAAAAAGGCAAAACCACAACTTAGTTTGCTGCATTCTTGCTTCAAGTCTATGTTCAGTTACTATCCAAGCACATAATAAAGGAACTTCTCTGATTAGGAAAGGAAGAGTCAAGCACCATCTAAGAACAATCTTCTATAGGCTTCCTGCACATTATCTGTGACTGCCAATGGTGACATTTTAGCCTACATATTTCTCAATTTAAACTGCCAGATAGAAAAAGGAGCTTTCATAGTTGGACCAGTGACTCATTCTCTTAAATGAAGTGTAATCAAATCAAACCAAATTTTCATTATTCATCCACCATCTAGATTAAAAGATTCACTTGCACAGTCTTAAACTGCTGTGATGGGTCAGATCACTGGGAAAAAAAACCATACACTGTTAACCACTGCTGATTGTTATTTTTAAAAAGTTTGCCAGAGGCTTTTTTCATTTTCTAGTAGTCCCACAGTACTATGGATTCTCATCCCCACATTTAATATCAGTACATTTCCCCTCAATAATAAATCTGCCTCTTTAAAAATGTTTATCACCTATTTGGCCACAGGTTATAAAGTACAACACTCAGTCAGAGGAAGGAGTAGAGATTTTTCAGCATTTTAACAAAGAACCTACAGGTCACACCTGCAGGTTTTACACAAGCAGTTATTGGTTCCAACTTCTAGTGAGAGGCTCTGAAAGTCAGAGCTGGACTCAGGATTGTGGGAACAGGGCCTGAAGCTGACTCTGTCCAGGTGCTGCCTGAGACCATGGAGGCAATTCCACAAAATAAATCAAAGGCTGAACAGCTGATAAAGAAAGTGAAATTAATGAGATACTGTTTAAACTTGCTGTAGTAAAACCACAAAGAACCTAAAAAGGGAAAAATGGCTCGTGATCATGAGTGGGGGCACGGGTGCCCACACAGGTTATTTCTCTGGACAACAGGCACACTGTACATGACAGGGCTGGCAAAAGCAGGGCTGCTGACATGGAACAGGGTTTACACAAAATAAAGCTTGTAGCAAGCAGACTGAGCCGAATCAAAGTCCTCTTGTAGTTAAGATGAGAACAAATAGACAACTTGGCCACTAAAGAAGTCGGGAAGTCCTGTGACTTTTGCCATAAAAATCTCCTGTTTGTCATCACAACATTAACAATTTGGCACATGCAGTTTGTATTTATGATACATTTTAGATGGGATGTCACTGTCTCAATGAGAGATAAGAAATGAAAACAATGACCATGGAATGCACTTTCACCATGTGGCCTACAGCTGATAAATTCAAAACTAAAACCAAAACCTTGCTAAGTTCTTTAGGTTTACAGGAAACCGACACTGGAAATGCAGCAAGAGAGATCTTACCTGCAATTGAGATATCCATGCAGGATGAAATACAGATTTTGGAAGGAGTTTGACAGAGCTGGCTATGAGCAGAACACATGTAACTCAAAAAGCAACAATCAAAATGCTGTGTGCCTGAATTAATTGTTTTGGGCCCAGGACATCACCAGCAGGTTGAAACAAGTGTCAGATAATGCACAGAGAATATCATCAATGGAGAACAGACAAAAGTCTCTCAAGAGCATATTCAGTGAAAGACATGGTTTTCTATTTCAAAACTCAGGCTAACTTCAACTCACTTATTAAGAGTACTGCAAATAAAAAAAAAAAAAAAAAACCAACCAACCAAACAAACAAAAAAACCCACTAAAAACCAACAAGGTTTGCTTCTTTATAAAGAAAGTTGTTTGACTTTTCCACTCAGTTCACAGTACAGGTTTCTGTTCTATAATCACCCTTGTCACACCAACAATGACCAAAAAAAGGACACGTGTCAGAAATTCAGAGAAGGATACTATTTCTGGAAAAGCAAAAAACAAAATAGGAAAAAGAGGGGAAAAAAAAGAGGGGGAAGTAAAAAGGGCATACAGAAAAGGAAAAAAGGAAAAGAAATAAAAGGAAAAGAAGAGAGAACTATCCTGATATAATAAAATTATAAGGGCTTGCTTTAATGTTAATGCCCTCAACAAATTCACAGTCCTCTCAGAGGTTTGTGACTTGGAGATATCTTACACACAACAGCCAGGGAGCTCCCAGGGAACAAATCAGACAAGCAGCAAAGGGCAGGAGTGTGCAGTTGTCTCAGCTGCTGAGGGACTGGCCATTAGTGCAGCATTTGGGTGAAAGAAACAGATACGCATGCAGATTCTGTGAGCAGAGCAATTAGATAAGGCTCCTACTGCTACGAGAGCTGCAAACCACTAGGAAAACACTTTGCTGAGATGAAGTGTCATCACCACACACAGCTCCATGGCTGGCTGATTTTGGAGAGGCTGCGTCTCGTTGAGCTGCTGCTCTGCTGAGCTGTCTATCCATTACACGCCACACAGCGCCGAGGGCTCTGGAATTTGCACACCTCAGGAGAACAGAGCAGAGACAGTCATGCCACAAGATGGAACTACACAGAGGTGGGAAGCCAAATTGAAGTCATGAATGCCAAATGTGAAGTGAATGATAATATATTTACACCAACATCTGCATAAACTTCTGTAATACTTTCACTTGTGCTCATTCAGTGCCATTAGAGAATTGAGATTCAATAAAAGGTATGGTAGAGGCAAAGCAGGGGGTATAGAATAAAACGGAAGAAAGTATCTGGAACTACTCTCCAGCATTGGTTTGACTGACGTTTTTTTGTATCTTGGAGAAACATAAATATTGATTTCTTCCCCAATATTATTTGATTTGCAAACTCCAAAGACATTTGTTTGTGTTTTAAGAGATGAGAGCATTTCAGTACTATCTGTACGAAAAGACGGCACACAGAAAGAGCAAATGGGAAAAAATGTACCACCTGGAATACAAACCAGATTCAAAAGCACTTACAAAGAGGCTTAATGGGTGTGTATATATAAATCCAGGGAACAATTTCTGGTTCTGGAAACCATATAAACTCTCTGAAAAGGCATCACACCTTCTGAGAGAGAGCTGCAAACTGACCCAGCCAGCTCCTGCTGCAGATGCCACAGTGGCTCCAGAGCTTCATCACCTGCTCCCCCTGCAAATACTCAGAGAGCTCAGAACTGGGTTAACCAGCTAGAGGGCCACTGCCTGCACATCCCCCCCCGATTCTGCAAAGGAGCACAGACAACTCCTTATAACACAACCCACATTCCACAGAAACCAGCAGTGCACTGGGTAGCCCTGCACAAATCACTGGAACATCTATGGGCTCACTCAGCATGATTGAAATATAAATAAAATATATTACTTTGAAGCATCTGACACAAAGGTGTGATAGGTGAGGCAGCAAAACAATCTGATGTGGCTTCCCAAAATGGTAACAATATTAGATTAATGAAAAGAAAAATGTCTTTCCTCAATATTAAATAAAAAGAACATTTGATATTAATAAAATAAGAAGTATCTTGGGATTTGGACTACATTCCTAAACTCTTCCAGAATAAGAGTACCATAAGGAGAAAAAAAATTTAAAATCTTATGTTTACTGATCTTTAGGGAATGCCAATATATTGACAAAAATATGCATAATCACAAAACTCACCATCCAGTATCAGAATTAGAATACCCTATACTCCTGATGAATTAATTATGCTTTTTCCAAGCTATTCAGATAATTAGACATACTAAGTTCAGAGCTATTTTTGCAATGATAATGGACTTGTTTTGTTGTGGTCTATTTAACAAACTGTTGGATGCTTTTTCTAAAGCTTGTTTACATTCCTGTACATCCTAGCTTGATTGATATTCTGTCCTTTGGATTATAGTGTCATGCCAGCAACACCATTGAAATAGCTCAGGACAATATAAACCTCGTTTTTCAGAGCCTCTACAATAAATCAGACTGCAGTAACTCTTTAGATCTTGCTGAATTGAAATGCAGCATACTGTGCCAAATAATTATTTTTAATTTTATACACACACACTGCCTCGTGTGTGAGAGAACCCCAGACACAAAGGATTCCATTCAGCAAAGTGTTTCAGAGTAGTTAGAGCTGTTCAAAACTGTATGCAACCTTAATATAGAGAACACTGACCAAAGGCACTGAGAAACAGAATAAAATTTAGATTTTTCCGTTTCAATGCTTGTAAGAAACACATTTAAACTTAGACATGCACGAAGAACCCCAACCATTCTGGGCAAGTTCTTACCCTTTTACAGAGCCAGCTTTTTCAGCTGCAGTGTTAACTGAAGTCCCCCCAATCTCAGCAATGTGTCCTGGATCACGTTGGTCACATCAGTCTTTGCATTTACACTGCCAAAGAAGGAGCAGGTGAGGCCCCAGACACACCCAGCACAGGCTGGACACCATTCTGCTGA